>OMNZ01088994.1:11268-29534 GCA_900303255.1 Lesueurigobius sanzi
AAGAAGAAGAAGAAGGAGGAGGAGGAGGAGGAGGAGGAGGAGGAGGAGGAGAAGAAAGAGAAGGAGAAGGAGAGGAGGAGGAGGAGAAGGAGGAGGAGAAGAAGAAGGAGGAGGAGGAGGAGAAGGAGAAGAAGGAGGAGGAGGAGGAGGAGGAGGAGGAGGAGGAGGAGGAGGAGAAGGAGGAGGAGGAGGAGGAGAAGGAGGAAGAGGAGGAGAAGGAGAAGGAGGAGGAGAAGGAGAAGAAGGAGGAGGAGAAGAGGGAGGAGGAGGAGAAGGAGGAGAAGGAGGAAGAGGAGGAGAAGGAGGAGAAGGAGGAGAAGAAGGAGGAGGAGGAGGAGAAGGGGAAGAGGGAGGAGGAGGAGAAGGAGGAGGAGAAGAAGGAGAAGAGGGAGGAGGACGAGGAGGAGGAGGAGAAGGAGGAGAAGGAGGAGGAGAAGGGGAACAGAAAGGGGACAGAAATGACTCCAATTAACAGTTTCTGAATCAGCTTGGTTGCCATGGTTTCCAGTTGCATTTTTCAGTTAGAACAGCGGATGGTGGGACAAATTCCTGCTAGAGCTGCTTATAGTTTTGCATTGAAGCACTGCTAATAATGTGAACGGTAGAAAAAGAAAAGGAATATACCTCACAAAAACGTACCTCACCAACAAAGCTCTAATGAGGTTAGCTTTTGTGCTGTATATTACTTTTCTTCATCTCCGTTCACATTACTAGCAGCGCTTTGATGCAAAACCAAGCAGCTGTAGCAGGAATTTGTCCCACCGTCCGCTGCTCTAACTGGAATATGCACCTGGAAACCGAACTAATTCAGAAACTGGCAATTACAGGCGCTGGAATCAAAGCCAGGACCTTGTTGCTGCGCGGCCCGACGCGGCGTGTAACTTTGACTCAGACAAATCACATTAGATAACAAGCCAGCGTCGTCTCCTGTCAGTGGGAGCCCCGGGGCCCGGAGTTCGCGGTGCTTCTCTGCCATGACAGTACCACTTAAATAAATCAGAGCGAGAGCATGTGGCAGTTTAAAGACAGGATCCTAATGTGGCCCATATGCGCGGCTACTGACACAACCCAGACAGATCCTGACAGACAGAGGGGGAAAAAACACAGAGAAAACATGTCCAGATGGTGCGAGAGGCCGGGGAAACACAGGCGCAAAGCATGCCACGGCCAAGGCCAGGATCTGAGGAGTCAAACAACCAGGCGGAGGGTTCATAGGGTCATGCAGGATTTACAGGAGCTGTCCATCGGGTCAGTGCCAGTCTAATTGGATGATCTATTCATTTGAACTCTAATCCGACAGTACTATAAACGACTCTTTCACTTCTACAGCCCAGAAAGAAAAACTCATTTGACGCTTGACCGCCTCAATTCAAGCGAAAAATATTGTGTTACTCAGTTAGTGTCAAAATAAGATGAACTCATGTCGTTTTTAGTCGCAGCAGCAGATTCTTTTGCGAACAACAGTCAGCTGGAGTCCACAAAACCCGACAGACATTGGTTCACGCTCATTTCGCTGAGGGCGGCCTTTGGACTAAGATTGAAACGTCCGACACTTCAACTACAGAGTACAGATGAAGACTGAAGAATCTTTGCCTACAGTGGACAACTCCTGTACGACTGAGAACCTACACAGACGGATAGGTTCACATTGTTCCAGGTCCAGCTGCGAACACACAGGCAAGCACAGAAATGATAATAGTGTGATAGCGATAATCATAATTCGTCTGTGTAGGTTCTCAGTCGTACAGGAGTTGTCCATCCCAAAGACAAGACCTCAAGCCACAAACAGAAGTATTCAATCCAGTACAAGGAAGAAAAATGCAAAGAACATTATATTGGAGAGACTAAACAATTACTTCACAGAAGACTTTATTTACACCAAAGAGAGAGCTCTAAAGGCCCACAGTCCACTGTACATCTTCATCTCAAAGCCACCAATCACTCATTTGAGGACAGTGAAGTATAAGATTTTAGCTAAAGAGAATAGATGGTTTGAGCGTGGGGTAAAAGAAGCCATATTTGTTAAAAACAAAAAAGAGAATCCATCCATGAACCGCAATGGAAGACTTAGATTTAATTTGGCACCAATCTACAACAAGATCCTTAGACAGAAACCATCTCTATGTCATGCTAATGAGTTGGGCCACTGACATGAGCAGGGCCATAGATAAGTGTGAACAGCCTTAGAACAAAGCCAATAGGAAGATAATGAGCAGTAATTAGATGTGAACAGGCCAAATGTTTTCCCAACCTTTGGAACCAAGAGAGGTGGGAGAGTGGTTAACTCCTCCTACTGGTTTCTTCTTAAAATTCCCTTAAGCGTGTCAATTCTGCTCATTTGCTGATGAAGTTCTTTGGATAAAGAGCAAAACGTCCTACACTTCAACTACAGAGTACAGATGAAGACTGAAGAATCGTTGCCTAATAATCTTAATGATTGAAATTCAAAAGAAAAGGAAAAATAAATAAATAACAAAACATCTCAGATTTTAAAATAAAAAACTTGAGTTCTGATTTGAATTTGAGTTTCTTCTTGACTAATAATCTTAAATGAGTTATATTAAAACATAGAAAAACTTCCTTTGGCACCGATCAGAAATATTTCCATGGAGTACATTTGGCTTGAACAATAAAATAACATTTTATGCTTTGGCACATTCATAAAAAGTTATCAATACCAGTCTTCTAATCCACTGCCAAAACCCTTCCCACATCCAAGAGGGTGAAATCTGACGACATGGTGCAAATTGTGAATAATTTGTTCAAACATATTGGCGTATATTTACACTTGTTCCAACATTTGTGTAAGACCGCAGTCTGTGTTTATCCATGGGCCCAGCCACTCTGCCCACGGACATTTATTCAGACTAAGGCAATATTTCTCTTGTCAATTTCCTGAGCAGGTGATGAGGCGGCTCGTTGATGTCAATCATATGATGTCACTTTCTCTGGTGAAGAAATGACATCCTACAATCTTAGTGATGATTCAGGGGAAACACAAAACTATCATATTTTATTTTAGACTTTGGCCCTGTTGGCTCTGTATTATACAAAAAAATGTATTATACAAGACAGATACAGGAATGGACAAAGACACAGTGTAAGACAGGGCAGGCAACGTCAGGCCCGAGGGCAAAATCTGGCCCTCTAGCATACAACCTCTGGCCCCCCAAGACGATTTGACGAAGACGATCTTTCTACAAAATCAGCAACCAAATACCTGCTAAAGTACTTTATAATGCAAATTTCTTTAACAAATCCCAGGATAGACATCTCATTAGTAATTTGTGATGATTAATATTCGGATGTCAAAAATAGAGGGAATTTAGGCCATTTGTACACATAAAATAGACATGAAATGTCCAAAAATGTTGCAATACTTTTTTCTCACTGCAGTTTCAGTCCAGCGCTGGCCTCTGGTTTTATGCAGGCGAAATAAAATCCAGGCATTGCATGCGGGGAACATCCAGGCATTTCGTCCCAGAGGGTAAACACATGCTTTGTCTGCCACAGCGCCCCGGGTGCCCAGTTTTTTACAAGGACAAAAATGCATCTGATATCCCATACCA
The DNA here is from genome assembly GCA_900303255.1 of Lesueurigobius sanzi. Taxonomy (NCBI): domain Eukaryota; kingdom Metazoa; phylum Chordata; class Actinopteri; order Gobiiformes; family Gobiidae; genus Lesueurigobius; species Lesueurigobius sanzi. The sequence continues at coordinate 14,838 of OMNZ01088994.1, forward strand.
GTGTCTGTAATTTGTGATGATTAATATTTGGATGTCAAAAATAGACAGTACTGTATAACTTTAGCATTATAAAGTACTGCTAAAGTACTTTATAATTGTCTGGCAGGCCTTTGTAAAAACACAGTTAAAAGCATGTTCAGGAGAAATGAAAGGACTTAATGAGCTACAAAAAAACACCATTACGAGCCGAGGTAAAAGCCGAGAGGATTGGGGAAAGCGCCGAGAGAAGCAGTGTTGAGGAATAATGGAGAGAGCTTGTCAGCGGTGATTAGCAGATAAAAGGATGATGGAGCGATGAGGAGGGGACAGACAGGAAGCAAAACAACAGGCGTCAAACTGTGCCTATAGAGACAGTTTATCGGCAGAGAGAGAATAGACAACAACCAGGATCATCTCTGTGATCTGTTTGATCGGTGCGCAAGATTTTGGGCTGTGTATTTGTGTTGCTAAGTCAATCTAAAAAGCAGATATATTGGGATGGGCAGGTTAGAGTAGATTGCGTTCACGTTATATAATTCTATTTCAGTTGGAGGGGAGGTGCCAATACAACTCTATGAGAGAGAAAAAGGACTTGATCAGTGTTTGATCGTGAGTGGATTCACAAACCAATCCATATTATTCTTATGGCTGGAAGTCCTTTCTACTGGCCAACATCATGCACATGGTTTTGAATATTGTCACCACTTTTGGACACCTTTATGAGAAAATAATTAGTCCTTAGTTCATATGTGCCGACAGAGGAGACATTGGACTATGTGACAGTTTTTGTTTCATGTGGATTGGCCCAGGAATTACAGATAAATTAGCAATAAACCAAGACTAGAAATCTGCATTTTGAACTATAGGCTTGATTCCAAAATATCCAATACTGAACTAATACTTCTTTTTGTTTTCACTGTTTTAAGGTAAGATGTTTTTTTTTTTTTTTACTGTTTACGTGGTAGTATAAAGACATGTAGTAGTATAGTGGACAGAGGAGAGAACATGTAGTATCATGCTGTATATGCTCTGCAAGTTTAACCTGTTATTGCAGTACTAATGTAGTATTAATGTCAGGTTAGGAAAGAAATACTGAAAAAATACCTCTGAAGTACAAGACTGGAAAGTTGGATGGCTGTACGTGCTACTAAAGTGTGAGGAAAATAGAGAAAGTGGCTTTTGAAATTACAATGTTGAATTGGTGCAATTATCAAACGCCTTATTTCGAAGGTTCTGCGATTTATTTGGTTTCAGGTGAAAGTTTTAAGTTATGGCCCAAAATCTGAAAAAAAGATGCACTGTGTCCTCTTAAAAAACATCCTTCACCAACTTAATCTAAATGAATACCAATAAAAAATATGATACGATGTGAAAAAGAACAAAAAACATTTGACAACACTGAGGTAGCCCAGATCTGCAGCAGCGTGGCGTAATAACAAAAGCACTGAAGAGGCTTGGCCAGACTTCAACTCACACAAGGTTAAAGAAAGCAGGGGAATAATTGCTTCAAATAAAGCTAAGATGGAGAAGAGCAAACAAAACACAACAATGAATGTGAGATTTGGAGATTCTGGATCGCGGCCCGGTTACAGTAGACACAGCCTCTTCCTATGCCTTTGTAACACTGTGCAGAGGCGGAAGAGGGAAGGGCTTTCAAGTCGAGCCAAACGCAATCCTTTTTGTCATCCTTTTATAGAAAGCGGTGATACAATACGTCAACAATGAGAATCCAACAACAATTTCATGAAAAACAAACAAGCCTACATATTACAGGCGTATTGATTCACATTCACAAGATGTTGCCCCACTTTGGATGACTGACAACATCCTGGCACTTACTCAGCCACTCCCTATTAAAGATGGCTTCTAACCTCTGTTTGACCATTTGTCTGAGGAAAGCCGGTGGCCGAAACGTTGCGAGTTTGTAAATAAACTTTAAAGGTTTTCAAGTGTGACAGTTTCTCTATTGCGGGCACTGGGCACATCAGCTGAGGTTTTGGTTGGTTTTTAACAACCTGGGAGTAAGCCAGGCTTGAATAAAAATAGCCCACACAATTGTGACCTATAAAAATTGCTTCCGGACTCATCTCAAGACCAGATCAATATAGAACACTAGCAGGATGTACACCAATTAAAAAGAAAAATCAGAATTAACATTTGTCACAATCAGTATTATGCATTTATGTCAATAACTTCATAAATCTGGTCAGCTGCTATGTCTACACCGAGTCTTATGACAAATCACTCTCCATGTGATGTGAGGATGTGGAGCTGTGCGATATTGTGATTAGATTCATGTTAACACTGAATCACTCCCTCAGTCCCTTTAGGCCAAGCAGCTGAACAACAAACACCATTGTATCACTGGGAGCCTGTCATTTACTTGAGCTGTTGATATGGAACATTGTCAGAGTTTAAACTACATTTGAAGGCATGAGGGTCACCAAAATGACAAGATATTGGGGTCAATAAATAAACAAATATTAATCTACAACAACAAAACAAATTCATCAAACTCCTTAAATGAATGGACTATTATCATACATGGGGCTTTTCCACATAGCACGGGTCTACCCAGCCCAGCCCAGAGCGCAATCCTCGGATTCCCCCGTATCTACTCTACCCTGGAGGCCTTGCTTTTCCACATGACAAGTCTGATGGGCTACTCTTTAGGGGTTGGGGTTCGCCAGCTGCGGCTCCTTGAGCGAGAGAGGACACACGTAAACAACTCAATGTAATAATGAAAGCAGCCGCCTGGAACATGATGAGGATATACTGCCTTTTAAATTATTGTGAAGCTCCAAGACAAAAGCTAGAGGAAAAAAGCTGCTAAAAACGAACTGTGAAGGTAAGCTAGGTGCTAATGTTATGCTAACAGCAGCTAAGGTTGTGCTAATAGTGGCTAGTGCCATCGATCGGCAAGATAACTCTTTTACAACCGGGCTGTCTTCTCTCTAAGGCATGTGGAAACAAAGGACAAAGCGGGTAGACCAGGCACTGGGCTCGGCTGGAACTGCCAGTGGAAAAGGGATATACGTAAGTGGCTGCAATTCTGCGATCAGTACTTTGTAGGCTTTCAGATTTATACTAGAGATCTTCCAGTAAGTTCCAGTAAGTATGAACAACAGTAGTAGTTATCCAAAGGACACTTGAATTATGTTCTAGTAATTTAGCCCATTCATTTGGAAGTGCTGGGGAAAGATGCTCACTGAGGCAGGGGGCAGTTTGAGATGGAGGACTCACTGACTATGCAGAGTATGCTCTTGACCTTACGCGATCAAGATCAAGTCTGATGGTTATTTTTGAAGGTACTCATTAAAAAAGCCGTGAGCATCCTAACAGGATCCATCCTTATTAGTATGGATAATGTTCTACAGACCGGCAACTAAACACCTTTTCATACAGCTAATAGTGCTACTCTTAAAATCAAGGCCGTAGCCAGGATTTTTTGTGGGGGTTCAGGGACTCCACTCTTTACAGCTTTAATTACACCAAATTTAGTGCAATCTGGTGTATTTTAGATGACCATATTTAATTTATCTAATTGTCTCTTATTACACAATGAAAACAATCAGAATACTCTAAACTCTTACATAAACCTTACATTTTTAGCAAAACTCACAATTTTAAAGCTGGTATACTTTTATTATTTGATTATATCTACAGTTTCATGAATTTATTTACTGTCCATTAGTTTCATGTCAATAAAACACTAAACCAAAACGTTTACCAGCACCTTCTGTTTGTGTTGCTTTTATAACGGAACAAAGGACGAAACAGAGGAGACACTGTGTAAAAAAGACTTATCGCCGCCCTGTGTGTGATCGCATTGTTTTGTTTCTCTTCAAAAACGCAACCTAATTTGAGTTGGCCTTGAAACCACAGGCTGATTGTTATCAAATCTTAAAAGAATGACTAAGAGCTTGACAAAAGGAGACTACAGTTATGGAATGAGTTCATGATTGGTTCAGCTAAGGCCTCAGCCGGCAATTATAACCTGTCAGCCGTCTGTGGCCAGATCCACAAGGAGCTAGACACAGAAACTGCTTTTCTTGCAGTGTGCAATCGAAAAATGGAAATGGATAGGACCTAAACTATTAATAGTAGTTGTAATTTTGCCTGCAGTGTCTCGGCTTAATTCATAAAATGTATTTATTTACTATTAACCTATAAAACATGTATAATACTTAGATTCAGGCTATTTTACATTCTATACTGCAGTCAAATTCTAGCACTTTCAGAAAATAAACACTTGGACGTACAGTAAGATATGTGACCACGGGTTTATTTGTACATTCTGTGGCACATCGGGGGGCAGCCATAACTCTGAGAAACCAGAGCGGATTGTGGTCTTTACAGAGCTATGTATGACAGACCAGAGCTTTCTATGGAAGTCCAGCAGGCTGCAGAAGTACTGTAAGCAAACCAAGGCGTTACGTAACTCAGCTGGCAGCCCACCAGGCTCTAGATAAAGGTCCAGCCAAACCAGAGGCAACGCCAGCAACAACCAATAGGAAAACGACACAGATTTTTGTTGTGACATGAGCAAAAGTAGATAGTTTCAACGCATCTGATTTGATGGTAAATGTCTCTTCCTTTCAATTATCACGAAAATCATTAAAAAAAATGTCTCTCAAATTATGTAACCAGTAAGAATGCTTTCACTTGGGCCATCTGAAAGAAGTGCCTTGCTAAAAGAAACACCAGCTTAAAATAAAATAGAGCCACCAGCCTGGCACATGCAGACCCAGACAGCAAGAATTACTGTACATCCAAAGTTTAGTATTCGATGAAAACATTTTTTTTTTCTCTCAAGGTATTGTTTTTGTTGTAAATATCTGACCTCTCTTTGTCCCCAGATGTGAGATAGTGTAAATCTCCAGATCATTACCTACTGAGAGCAGAATGAGCCGCACCCTGCTGCCAGAGTCTATAGCATAACCAGTTTGGAAATAAATATACTGCTGTGAATGGACTCTCTCACTTTCACAATCCCAGACTGAATTATTCAGCTTTCAAATGAGGAATACAAGTTCATGAAACTTGTACTAAAAGCATCCTACAGACATTGCCTTTAAATATACTCAAGACATTTTCACACAAGTTTGGCAGGCAACGATAAATCAATTACCATATTTTCCGGACTATAAGTCGCACCGGAGTACAGTATATGTCGCACCAGCCCAAAAATGCATAATGAAGAAGAAAAAAAACATATAAAAGTCACACTAGACTATAAGTCACATTTTTTGGGGGGAAATCTATTTTACAAAATTAGAGACCAAGAACAGACATCATCTTCATCTTGAAAGGCAAGTGATAATAACAATAGAATAGAGACCAACAGGCCAAATAGGTGTATGGTTTGCTAACATAACACATTGATGTTTATTCAGCTACACGAAGCATATATAACAAACTGAATAGGTGTCTGGTATGTTAACTTAACATATTAATTAATATATAAGTTGCACCTGAGTATAAGTAGCAAGACCAGCCAAACCATGAGAAAACGTGCGACCTATAGTCCGGAAAATACGGTAATCGTTACTATTGCACACACAAAAAAAAGAAATCCAAAAGAAAATCTAAATTTGCATAATTATGAGAATTTCCCCCCCTAATACCTAAACACAAAATGATCACTACTGTTCATTATATTACGACTAAAAAGCTGCTAACACAACACTTTCAGTTACCTAACAACAATTGATCCTGGAGCGTCATAAAGGCCGCTGTGATGGAAAGTAAAGGTGCCATACAATCACTAACAGGTCAAGCACTCACTAATACAGGGGTGGCCAAAGTTTTTTCTATGGAGGGCCAATATTATCGTATACTGTTTTGCATGCAGAAAGACCAATGATTAAAGGGACTCAACGGAGGTTGTCCATTTTCATACTCGTGACTGCCACCTCTGGCCGTCCGCGTAACTGCAGTCTCCATGTTAAGCTGGTGAATGACTCCTGCCTCGGCCCGAACACGCAACTTTAGAGTGACAGTGCAGGCTTATAGCGGCAATTGAGTGGGATAGGTGTGGGCTCACAGTACAGAGGGACAATGCTGGAGCATGTAGGGGGTGGAAAATATATTATTGTAAAATTTCCGTAGAGTCCCTTTAAATATCCTTTAATTATTGTGCTATTGAGTAGAACATACTGTTTAGTCTTTAGTAACTTAGTCTATTCAGTCATAAATTATTATATTTTTTAAAACATACAGTATATTAGTGCTTTTGCCGGAGTTTAACTACATTCTTTACTTCTTTTGAAGCACCTATCTCCAATGAGCACCTGACTAATCTGTTTTTTCATACTTTCAAATGATGCTCCTACCATTTTCCCTTCAACTGAACTCGTAATCTCACTGTTGCAACATTCAACATATTAACAGATGTCATGTTTTTCTCATGCCGTGCCGTCTTGGCCGCTTCTCTTTAACAGAGGTGAGATTACTGTTGAAGAAAAAAAGCACATGATAATTGCCTGTGTGCACTTTAACCCAGCCTGAGGCCATTTGGATGTAGCTTGAATTGAAAGGCGGCAAATTCAGGAAACCGCTCAGGCATTTATCTGAGGTTACAATAGGCCCTGGCACAGTGCTCTGAATCACACAGTATATAATGGCTCATTTGAAAACATCTTTTAGTCTTGATTATGCGGCATCGCAAAGTGTCATCATCGTCTTTTGTAGTTGTGAAAGATGAAGATCCTCCGAGGCCTTAAAGGGAGAAAGAGTCGTCGGCGATCGAGCCAGATATAGCCCGGTATGTGTTGGTCTTATAAAACTTAGCGTCAGTGCTAATCAATCTGTGCGAGAGATGGGGAAGCAAGCGGGGAAAGTCGGCGACGAGAGGAAAATGACTCAGATGGAGCAGTTTGGATGTGGGACAAACGGAGTATAGCGGGAATTTGGTGTGAATCGCAGGACAACACAGGACTCAACACAGGACTCAACACGGGACTCAACACAGGACTCAACACAGGACTCAACACAGGACTCAACACGGGACTCAACACAGGACTCAACACGGGACTCAACACGGGACTCAACACAGGACTCAACACGGGACTCAACACGGGACTCAACACAGGACTCAACACAGGCAGGGTTTTGTGAGCTATAGACATTCACCGCCACAAATGTGCACAAGTTGCTAGAGCCACATCTCAAGATAAAAGGACTGGCCGGGATTAACAAAACTGAACAACTCGATATTTAGTTTCAACAATCAAGAATATGTGAAAATGTGATGGTAAATGGATTCATTTAGATAATTGTCTTTAATAAACCGCAAAAGTGCAGAAAAAAGGAACATTGTGTTTTTATAACCTTTTATGAGAGATTACACATGTAGTATTTAACTTTCATTTTTTAGCTTTTTGTTCATTTCTTGACTGTGAAGATATATTTGATATTTTAAATTTGTATTTAGCTTCTAGACCAGGGGTGTCCAAAGTCCGGCCTGAATAGATTGCCAATAGTTATTAAGGACATCAAAACATAATTTCCTACTTAACAGCACAGTAATTTAAGGACATTTAATCATTGATCTATTTGCATTTGGTCTTTCTACAAGCAAAACAGTACTGCGTTTGGCCCTTCGCCCGCTAATTTTGATCCTCCATAGCCTAGTTTGGCCCTTCATGGCAAAACACTTTGGCCACCCTTGTTCAACCCGATACATTGCCCACCTCTTTATTCATATAGTTACATGAGCCTTTTTCAAGTCTCCATCAGGTCTCTTAGACGTCTCCGAGACTTCGTTGACACGTCTCCCCGGTCCCCAAGTATCCACTAGTCCTGGAAAAATTCAAACATCTTCCCGTGACTCTCTGGAGACCCGGGAGACTTTGCGGAGACAAAACTAAGACGTTAAGGAAGGAAAACTCAAAATTGACCACTGCTTGAAAAATTGTCGAATCTTTCCTTAACACAAGACACAAGACTAAACTGCTCAGCTCATGACAGTTTTTGGTGGTTAAATGTACTGGGCGTGGATGGTGAAACTCTCATGTCCGATGAGATCACACGATGGACACCAAGAGTTGCCATGAGGAGGCTCGTCGGATGGAGAGGGACATGTTGGCATCTGTCAAATGTCCAGTCCGGGTCCAGTTGTCTTGTTTTACTGTAACTTCAGACTGCATTAACCACCTGAGTGACTTGTGTAGGTCTAAACTACAGCACTAACAGGTTTTAAAGATAACAGTGAAGAGGACATACTTTCTGTCTTCACAATCCCCTTCCTTGTTATCCATTTACTTTGTCAGTGTTCCAATTGCAATGCAAGCAGTTCTTGCACATTGGGAAATTAATAATAATAAGATAAGCAAAGACATATTAGGTGGGGATAACATGATATGAGGCAATGACACAAAAGAGGCTATCAGTGAACACAAATATACTCAAAGTAAAAATACATATTGAATGAATAATGTTCCTTATAGCATCTAAAGAGAAAATATTTCCATCCCAATACAAAGATCGCAGACATATAAATAGATGGTGGTCTAGGCCGTGTTTTGATTTAAAATCCAGAGCCCATTTTGAGACAAGACCCAGGATGTGAAAGTAATCTCCAAATCAGTCATGAGTACCACAGCAGGATAACAGCCACTGTTCTGAGGTCGTTGAGATTTGCATTGTGGTCAGAAGTCCAATTCGATCTAAGTGTCTATAATTTGAAGACTGTTGGAAAATATTATGTTAGTGATGAGGAACTCAGACCACACTCCAGTCAGCAACATGTTGTTTTCAACAGCCACTAGTTCTGGTTGAAGAAACGTTTAGCTGTGGATTACTGTTTGGTCGGGCTGTCACCGTTAGTCAACACAATCGAGAAAACTTTTTTCATTACTGACAAATCGCTTTTGTATATTTTTCACTCCTACACCGTCATTGAGTCATTTTTTGGCCGCGGTGATGTGAAGCGTGAAAGGAACTTGGGGGGGCAGTGTTTTCATGCTTTCACTTCACCCTCGAGGGAGAAGAAGACGCTAAAGCAACAGGCGGCGAGGGCAGCGAGGAGCAGAGGACTTTACAGAACAGATTACTCCTGAACTGAACAAACAAAACAAACAACAAAAGCACATTTCACAGAAAACATTACAACATGCAGGATAATGCGTAATTTTTGTAGCTTTTCTGAAACATATTTGCCGTTTTAGTGCTTCCAAAGCTGTGTTTGGTGATGTATATCGTTCGTTTTGAGGTCATAGAATTATTACTAAGAACTAAAGCATATCACCACAATAGGACTGTTTAATCCTTTATTCGGTTTGCTTTAGTTAATGTTGTATTGTTACACTTAAGTTAGTTACTGTGTTTTTTTATATAAATATACCATTGGCTCTTTGATTAATGTCAAGTAATAGACTTAAGAGGCTTAGTTTTAACATGCACAGCAGTTTGAGTTATTATAGCAAAAATAATCATTAGATTAGTCGACAGCTCTACTCTTTTATTTTACAAAATGATCCATGTTTGTAGCAACTAGCAAGAGAGTTATGGACCAACCAGTTCAACTGCCATGCTACTACTCCAGTGAATATATTATAGCAGTGAATATATTATAGCAGGGGTGGGCCAGTTTGCATAGAGAAGGGCCCTATTTCTCCAGTCAGTAACTGGAGAGCTGAGCCTCTGCACACTTTCTACCACTTTCTATTACTTTCGATCACTTTCCTCCACTGTTGGGTGTGATTTAGTGGGAGGCCAGGGGATATACTGTACGCTCGACATCACCTATTCCTGTCCAGCAGTGTCTAAATACTTTTACTGTATGTGAACACACTCCAGCTTTTCCTTTTGTAAAACTCATGGCATATTAATATGGAAGATCCCAGAAATGTCACCAGCTTTAACAACATAATCCTAAGCTCTGTAGCCTAAATAACAACCATGAAGGAGGTAATTTCTTTCTATTGCACAGTATTACACAGTAAATGACATAGCGAAGGTGTATATTGTAAATAAAAATGGCTTTGCTCTAGTTTGTTTGAATAGTTAAGTGCTGTACAGATGCATTGCTTGCTCAGGGTAGTATATAAAAGCAGTGTATACTAAATTAACAATGTGCTCTATCTTCATATTAACAGCCAGACTGTCGAAGTGTCTGGAATAACCTCACTTTAAAAGCCTATAACAAAACTTGATGACATTTTGAGAAATTGTGCCAATTGGACTGAGGTAGCAATCACTTTTTTTCATCTTTCTGACCCAAATTCCTATATGGAGAGGTGGCCTACATTAAAAATCTAAAAGTGTACCACAAAATACTTCTTACAGTTTATTCCTGCTTTTAAAACTGGGAAAGAGTCCATTATAGTACTATGGAAGCACAGACGCAGACTCAGTCACGCATATTGCCCATTATGTAAATACAATAAATGTCAAGTGCTTGATTTATTCTCTGATCCACAAAAAACCTGCTCATCTCGTCTGACAGACAGGTTTACACACTCGCACATCTCTATTTGTCGCTTTTGCACAAAATGAAGCCAAAAGGAGCTCCCTCCCCTGCCGTTTTAACACTGTTTGACGTTAAACCAGGATATAGCCATGAAGTACCCCCCCCGCCGCTGAGCGAAAGTGCAGTGAGTGGGCTGCACAGTGCGGCACAAAGACAGAAAGGCGAGACTCGTCAAAAGAAAATGTTCAGAAAGAGCCAGCTACAGTCGACCTAAAATCCAAAACTCCGGGGCGAGAAGCGCGGGCGGGAGGGCGGTTGGATATGGGCAGGTTACAGCCCCCGATGATTGTTGTCGTTTGGCGTTCCACAGAGCTCGCTGAAAGTGAATTATTTTGGAGATTTGTGGGGTTTAGTTTAAGGGGCGTAGTGTAGGACCTGCCGCTGGGCCTCTAATCCAGAAATAATTCAGCTTGACCACATGAACAAACTGCTGACACTTTCATAAGGAGAGACGAAAAACAGTATGTGTTTGTTTAAATTTGTTATAGATTTGCAAAGATACTCCAACGTGACTTTTAAAGATGGTTTTGCTGACCCTGTTATTTAGCTGGGGGTCACCCATAGACATAGAAATCGATACGACACATGTAAAGCAGTCATTAAGACTACGTGAAGCATGCAACTTATGTCCTACTTGACTTTCTTTATTACCAAATAAGAACATGTGCAGCTAAAAATCTAAATTTCAACACAATTTTACTAAAGAAAAAGTGCGAAATAACTGGGAAGCGAACCCGGATGATGGATCTCCCACGTGGAAAACGAATGTGTTATCTATTACACTACTAGCTGCCTCTGCATCTCCACATTCAATGACCTGAGCTTATGAATTATAACACAACCCTGCGGCACGATGGCGGAGGGAATAGCACTCTTGCCTCACAGCAAGAAGGTCCCGGGTTCGATTTCAGGCCTGTGCGGCCTTTCTATGTGGAGTTTGCATGTTTCTCCCCATGTCTGGATGGGTTTCCTCCGGGTGCTCCGGTTTCCCCATCAACCCAAAACATGCACATTAGGTTACATGTAAATCCTCCAGCCAGGTCATTCTGACCATGAGCCTGGCTCCACATCTGGAGATGGGGCAACTGCTCCTGACAGGTTGCAGCAGCAACAAAGGATAGGTCAAATGCAGAGGACAAATTTCCCTACGGGGACAATAAAAAGTTCACCTTCACCTCAAAAATAAACCAAAATGCAGTTATTATTCAACAGCTTCGATCCACGTATTGACATACATATGTGTAACCCACATAATTACTGCAACATATGTAGAAAGGTTCACATAACAATTTCTGTAAAAAATTAAAAAATGCTTTGAGCCACATGTGATATTTAACCCAATAAAAGGCTGTGTGGAAGACAAATCATGCAATCTTATTGGAAACACTCATTGATGCTTCGATGCATCTGTATGTAAAAAAAAAGCCAGGACTAAAGATTAAACTGAAAAATCATCTCACCTACCAATTGCAGTTGAAATAAATCGTCATGAAACGAAACACAGCGCAGTCTGGAGTGTCATAGCCGGGCTGCAGCTCCTGGCTCCAGGGCGGACAGGTGGAGCTGAGCAGGAGGTGGCTGCACATGTTTGTTGTTTTACCAAAGTCTTTAAACTTCATCTCCCACTCGGTTTTGTCCCGTGTTCGCCTGCTGTCCCGTCCGTCTCATAAAATCCAAAATGAGTTTCTGGTAGCATGGAGTTTCAGTATTGCCGGTAGAGGGCAGCATTACGTAACCCCACGTACATCCTGCTGGAATATACTGCCCGTGTGCCCGAAGAAGAAAAAAACATGGCGGTGGGAAAACTACATTTAGGACTTCCAAACATGGATATATGTTCCAAACGGCGATGACATGCCATGACATATACCCTATCCCACGTAACGACTGAAGGAGAATGTAAGTACGTGCGTGACCCTTCCGTAGACCGCACGGTTTGTCTGGAAAACGTTTAGCAAAAAACGTTTCCCCGGCCCCGCCCACTTCAAACTGTATTTTATATTAAAAGATGACTATGATCACACTGCAGAGGCATGCTGGGTAATCAGGAGAGTCGGGACATTTCCCGATGGGCCGCCTCACTTTTGGTATTGCACGCTCTGAGTTACGCTGTTATAGGCCCACAGGCTGTGACTGGGCTGCAGCAGGAGCCAGGGGCTGTTTCACACATGAATAACATCACTATCATGTAAATGTATCAAATAATGACAGAGACAGAAATAACTTTTGAGATAACATGAGACGTAGAACACCCCTCTGGGTTAGTGCAAGTTGGTACGGTCCAAACAAAGTTGCACGCACAGGAGACATGCAGCGTGTCGGCGAGCAGCAGACAGAAAAGGCTTGAGCCGAAGAAACATGAGCGATGCCAATGTGTAAAAAAAATGTACAACTAAGAGCCTCCATTTAATGAGTACATTACTGGTTCTGCTGCTGAGGAGATGTATCAGGCCCAGAGCATGTGTGTGGCCCATGTTAAACAAAAAAGAGACATCACAGGGAGTCCGTCCCACTATCTCAAGCTTACAAGGTAAGGGCTCTAGTCCTTGAGCTAAAGCTCCAATATGGGCCAGTCAAAATGATAAAAGTCCCCTGTCACACTGGGTAAATAAAAAGTTCAGTTTTCACTTTTATTATTCCTTTACTTTAAAAACAAGCTCCCTTGAGCCGTACAGTGAAATATCAGACTGGTTTTAACTTACAGTATATTATAGTCCATTATTTCATCGGACTCAAATTAACTTATACTTAATGTTGTGCAAAATCTTTGACTTTTGACTTTCTACTACAAGATCTTATAGAAAATGCGCGACATTTCAACATAAAAATAAAATGCTTGGACCACTGTATGTGCTTGGAGATTTCACTCTGGTTTTGACGCGAGGTTACAGCCAATCACAGATTCTGACGTCAGCAAAGGCCCTCTAGAAGGCCCTGTATATTATCTCAGGTGTTGCTTGGAGGGCACGCTAATAGCATTGCCCATTGTGATATATGGAGCCGAGCCTTCACTATCGCATCTGAAGGCCCAAGGGAAGAACTGTCCGCCCTCAGCAACACGGAGCAAAGAAATCTGATTGGGCGACAATATAACATTATGAAATGTGTTTTCAAAGTTATAAAATATAAATAACAATATGATTTTATGATATACTGTAAAAGAAAATTGGAATTTGGGAAGGCCATAGAAGGCAAAAAGATACAGTTACTGTCTTTACATACCACAGTTGTCTCTGTTTCGGGAAGATATTGGAATTAGAATTTTCAGGCAAATATAGTAACAAAGATTTCAAGGTAAATAAATTCTAAGGTTAAGTTTTTTCTTGTAACAGATGTAGCCAGATATGTAGTATATTTTATTCATGCCACTCGATATTGAACAAACAAACAAAAAAGAGGAGATTTACGGATACAACTCATAAAACAGCATGGCTTTAATCACTGCATATGCAACTAGAATGCAAATTGTGTACTGGAGTGTGCACACTAAGCCACTCAACATACAAAGAAATCCAGTCATTTTATGTTTCTTGCAGTTGTCACTCCATATTTGACTGGTTTTGAAGACGGAAACAAAAGAGAGATGAGTACATAACATAACTGACTGGATGTGCCCCGAGGGAACAGGGTGCAGCAGGAATCCACGGAGCAATAATCAGCGAGAAAGATCAGACGCAATTATTCAAATGGCTTTAATGGGGTAAACATGGCGAGAAATTTACATCTAAATATCACAACTGACAGCTTCTTATGTAAATGTGTTCTTTTGGAGCAGTGGCAATAGCAGTAGTAGTAGTAGTAGTAGTAGTAGTAGTAGTAGTAGTAGTAGTAGTATGGCGAGTGTAGGGTCTAAGCTGTCCACCATCTAAAGGTGGCCACACACTAGAGGATTTTGAATCTTTTGAGACTAAAGATCTGAGCAAAGACAACACACACTTAAGGACAAACATGAGGACACACACACACACACACACACACACACACACACACACACACATACACACACTCACACACTCACACACTCACACACACACACACACACACACACACACACACACACACACACACACACACACACACACACACACACACACACACACACACACACACACACACACACACACACACACACACACACACATGAGGAGTCCCACCACAGATCATGGCATGAGAGATAGTTTTATTGAGCCACGCCTCCTCAGACTAAAAATCTGGCTAAAATCCTGTATTGTGTCCAGTTTAAC
>OMNZ01089002.1:0-12615 GCA_900303255.1 Lesueurigobius sanzi
TATCCAGTTACTTGTTCTTTATCAAATTGATTCAACTTTAGTTTTACTTGTGTCATCTGTAGAGTAAGGTGATCAAAATCTAGAACAATTTGGCAAAGAATTCAAAACGGAGATATCTGCTTTTGCAAATGAATAATTGAAAAGTTATTGAGGTTTCGATTTAAAATAGGTGGAATCCCATTATAATAAATAGGGCACAATTTGGCACTTTTTGGCCCAAAAAATTAAAATTTGTAATTTGTAATTGAAAATTTTGGATCCTATTTATATATTTGGTCATAAAATACAGTTTTTCCAAGAAAAAAAATACACTTTTTAAAAAAATGTATTAAAATAAACAAGGATTGTCTCTAAAAGTGGCAAGTCCCCAAAAATGGGGACACTAGGGCTTAAGAGGTTAATGCATTTTTTGTCATATTTATGTCCATAATACAATGAAAGGGATCCTCAGTAAACATGTTCAAATCAAGGTCAAATCGTCTACTTTCAAGAACCTTTTACTCAAAGCAGAGCATAATAACAGCTTCATTACTGTGTGCATCAATAGTGACGTCCGTTTACATTTTGATTAGTTCTACTTCTTCCATTTGAGGTCATATGTATTAATAGAAACTCCGCTTTCACTTAAGCACAAGTCTGTGACACTCGTATATGCCACGCAGAGTCCATTCAAGGTGAAAGGGCCGTTTGGTTGGAAGCCCCCTTTCAGAGTGTCTCTCAGTCCCGGATGAGACAGACAGACAAACAGGTGGAGGATCATGGGCCACTCCACCCGTCTGTGCTGTGTGCGGGGCATAGTTTACCCTCCCGGCTTTGCCCCTGCCTGCCCTTGTCTGTGCCCGTAGACCAACTGCCCCTCCCTCTCCCCCTGACCTCTAACCTCAGTCATCCAGGCCCTGCTCGGCATGTGGCCATATGTTTGCAAAGGCACATAGGTAATTGCCCCTGGCCTGCTCCTTGTGAAAATGTTCCACTCAACTTCTTTCAGACAAATTTGAGGCCAGTCTGACGGTTTGGCCTGACAGCTGTAGCTTGAGTTATTTCTCTTCTATATAATTTAATGTACCAGATATTTTTTTTGTTGTAATTAACACATGACACAGACGTCAAACCCAGCCTTGAATATGGGCTGGGAAATGCTGCCATCTAGTGGTTCTTCAGTTAAACGCTCTCCACACACTTTTGGAGACAGTGTAGTACAAATCAAATGTGTTGCTTAAAGTCAGCAATTCTTTGTTTGAGCATAAGTTGCATAACCCTTCGTAAAACTTTCATTGTTCCCTTTTTTTTGTTTTGTTTTTTTTACAGTAAAACTTTCTTAAAGGTACACTGCGTAACAGGGCCGCACGAGTTTGACAAAATAAACCTCCAGGACAAGCAAAGTCGAATAAATTTCATCAATAACAAGTGACTTCATATTTCTGATTCACGGAAATCCAAGTGGTCATTAACATAATTCATGTGGTCATTAACATAATTCATGTGGTCATTAATATAATCCATGTGGTCATTAACATAATCCATGTGGTCATTAACATAATTCATGTGGTCATTAATATAATTCATGTGGTCATTAATATAATTCATGTGGTCATTAATATAATCCATGTGGTCATTAATATAATTCATGTGGTCATTAACATAATCCATGTGGTCATTAATATAATCCATGTGGTCATTAATATAATTCATGTGGTCATTAATATAATCCATGTGGTCATTAATATAATCCATGTGGTCATTAATATAATTCATGTGGTCATTAATATAATCCATGTGGTCATTAATATAATCCATGTGGTCATTAATATAATCCATGTGGTCATTAATATAATCCATGTGGTCATTAATATAATCCATGTGGTCATTAATATAATCCATGTGGTCATTAATATAATCCATGTGGTCATTAATATAATCCATGTGGTCATTAACATAATTCATGTGGTCATTAATATAATCCATGTGGTCATTAATATAATTCATCAATATAAATCACTGCAACACAAGACAAAAGTACAAGCTTACTTTTATTTTTGTCTATTTCTTTTGCAAATGAACTCTTCATATGGAAATTTTTGTCTCACAATGTTCTTGTTTATTGTTACTTATCACAGTAATTATGTGGATTACCTACTTAAGCCATGATGCCAATTATGAAAAAAAAAAATGCTAAGATCAACTAATGCCTTCTTTTCATCATGGTGGCCAATATTATTGTTTATTGTCACTGTACCAGTATTGTCAGCAAAATATAACTCTAAAACTGCTGTTATACATTGCAGTAGTACTCATTTATTATATTTCAGCTTCATGAAACGTTGAAAACCCCCAGCCTTTGGGGTTAGGTTATTGCAGTATTTAAAATTGTGATTCGATGGATATCAGTTAATCTTACAGCCCTACTGCGTAACATTTTGGATTATTATACTGTTGCCATCAATACAAAACATGCTCCTAATGACCAGCTAGACACAGAAAATGATATCGTTTGCAGTGGATAATCAAAGAATAGATTTGGATGTGGATCTAATCTGCTTAAATGTCATATTTGGCTTTAGTCCACATGTCCATGTCCAAGCTGGAGACGTCCCCTCTCCCAGGACAGTAACAAGTCAGAGGAGGTGATCCGCTCACAGCAAAGAGTTGTTTGTTATTTTTTAGGTATTTTTCAATAATAATTACAATCTGAAATAAAATAGATGCTTGTATTTTATTCTGATTATTGGGTGAAATGTTACGCGGTGTACCTTTAAGTGTCTAACAGGTTTAAACTTGGCTACAATGTTCCATACACAGTACACCTTGCAATTTGATCACGTGACCATTGAAATGGGATTTTGCAGGAGTCATTGTATTAAATTAGTGCTGGTTTGTTTGTCTTGTGCTTGTTTCTTCCTGTGTCCCTGTCATGCTCACGCAGGGCAGCCCGGACATAACTTTGTGATCCATCCTAATAGTTTGTTCCCAGAGCTCTGTGTGGCCTGTTGAGTGAGCCTGCAGTATGCTGCTGGTATCATGCAGCCTGTGACCCAGAGAGGAGGGGAGCAGTTATACCCAGTGACAGACAGTCGGGACAGTCATGGGAATGTCCTGAAACCAAACCACAGCCACTTCCCTGCACCAGTCTGGACTTTTAAAGCTTTAACATTAAGAAGCAAATGCATGGGATGGGCTTCCGGTCTCTGCTCTGTGTCTCTGGGTATTATACGGCTGCACAATTCATCACAATTGAATGGTAGCAATTAGCTAATCACAAAGATTACAATTACTTAAGAAGTACAGTGTGCTTTGCAATCAACAACATAACTTGTCTCCATGGGGTCTTATACTGTATCTGAAACCTGCTATCCCTGTCGACCTCTACAAACATGTATTGAAATGCATGTGGTTAATCCAATCACAATTGGAATAGTTTCCATTTAGTTGGTTTGGGACATCTTCTATACCACAGTTTGAAATGACCCTAAATCAGGGTCTAAGTCAGCTACTAAATGGCAGTGACCTACTTATGCTTCGAATAGGCACATGTAACTATGCGACTTAAAGCTATAATAGATTTTTTTTTTCTTAGTAGTGGAATGAAAATTTTGTTGTCCTCCTTTAGCATAATGTAAACCCTGAAAAGTGAAGTTATGACATGAATGTGCTCATAAAAACATCCCTGTGAAGAGCTGGATGTCAGAAATGTGTGAGGAAAGATAAAAATGAGTTTGGACACCAACTAATAATTTAATTTATTCATTGCCTCTTTCATTGTTCGTAATATAAAACAAAACAGTTATAGTGCCTTTAAGAGGAATTCACCTGTAACAAAGATGTTGTTTCAACACTAGTTAACACAATTACTTGAGTTTCCTCTTCATTATATACAATATTTATCTAAATGTTTGACATTTTCAAGGGAATAAGAGTTGTCATGTATGTAAAACTTTGAAATCCTTTGGCGAGCTACTTGGAAAGGGCTGGCGAATCAGAATAATCTTTATTCTTTATTCTATTCTTTATATAGTCATTGTCATTGACCAAAGTCACAGAGTAGGATTTTTTTTTTCTGATATACTCGTGCATATCAAACTTAACACACTGGTATTTGTTTAAATGATTTTGTTCAAATCTTCTTCAGGTCTAGTTGGAAAGCAAATTATTCACAAATCCTCTGAATCACTATGTATTATTAAACAATGTGTAAAGTATGGCTATTTCAATATCATGTTCCATTGACTTCTTCATGTTGTGCTTGCATTGTTCCACTAGAGGGCAGTGTTGGACCAGCTGTTCAGCACACCAGCTGCTTGTAGTAAATAGGACAGGTCTTCCCCTCTGTGGGAGATTATCCTCATGTTGTTGAGGACTTGACAACATGTATTTCAAAACCACGTGACTTATAAAATCGCTGAGTGACTATATTATTAGTTTTCCTTTTGATTTACCGGCAGCCTGGGCATGTGGTTTAAATGGAAGTGAAAAATTGGATGCCAGCGGCGGCTCATTTACACCAAATGAATCCAGCTCTTTTGCAGCTGTGGTGATAGTTTGACAAATCAATAGTTGCTCATTATGTTGAAGTAGCTCAGAGATGAAACCTGCCTGGCTCTATAGAGACTGGTAATGTGCTGCTGAGGAGCCAAACAGGATATTATTGACAGTAGTTGGCCTGAACAGGTAGAAGGTATGAAAAAAAAACGAATCACAATGTGTAGTTACTTGTCTGGTGTAAAGGCCAAGTGCACCATAGACTCAGGGATCAGTATGATCACTTCTCTAATGGCCTTATCTGTGTTCCAACACACGCTCCAGCAGGTTATAGAGGACATTTTTAACATATACACACATTTCCACTCTGCTTTGGTGTTAGGTGTTATTTGGTTAAATATAGGTCCAATAAAAAATAAATCAACTGAAATAAACACAAGTCTGTTCAAGGCATGACTTTGGACTCCACTAGACACAGATGTGGAAAATTAGGTTTTAAAATACATATTTATGATCTTTAAAAAGGCTCTGCATGTAATTACAAAATAATACTATAAACATTTTTGTTTCCTGGTTTGCACAAAGTAGTAGAAATAGTAAATATGAATAACTACTAATCTGAATATAAATGTTGACAGCGATCAGCAGTGCTCGGTTGTAATGGAATACATGTATTTAGAATACGCATTTTGAGTAACTGTAGTCACTCAAAATATTGTACTATAACTTTGTATTGCACCTTATACCAACAAATTGCACATTTTTAGATTTAGATTTTTAGATTTGCTGCTAAATGTTAATTGTATTGTAATCTGTATATTGTGAATTGACTGTTGGCAACTGTATCTTGATATGTGTTTAATGATTGTATTGTTGGGGACAACGGATGGAAAGTAGCATTGTGCTAAATCTGGTGCAGCATCTTTTTAATGTAACTGCACATTGTCCTTTAAATAAACTAAACTTCAAACTTTCATTTGCAGGTATTTAGAATACAGTTACTTTCCTAAAATCAAAGAAATACATAGAGGTACTCAATCATTGCATTTTAGCTGCATATGGCATGACCTAGAGAGAAAAGATCAAGATGACCAGAGGAAAGCTTCTGTTGCTCTCCTAGTGTACATTTGCAATGTTCATGTTCTCCTCTCTGTGTTTATACATGCATAAAGCACATATCAATATTTATTATGCATAATTAATCACATGTACATATAAATATAATACAAATCAATGTAAGTATTCAGAATACAGTACACTGATTGGACAAAGTAACAGAATACGTTACAAAATACTTGTTATGGCAAGTGTTAACTAAATTACAAGTAGTCGCCCCAACACTGGTGGTCGGCATCTAATAGTTGAAAAATATAGCCCAGTGGGATATGATGGTGAATTATAAGTGTTGTTATTGTTGAGAATAGCCAATTACTGCATTCTGGATCCATTAGGCCAAACACCTGTATTTAAAATCGATAAAGAAAACAAACAGACTTTTGGATTTGCCTGAGCCCATTCAGCGCTGCTTCAAGATGTTTTACTGCACTTCAGAGTATAGCTTTTCGTGCTGTAATACGTATTAGTAACTTGAGCTGTTGGGCCTTCAACCATATAGTCATTACAGCACGACCGTACAGTAAAGTGGCCCGTGTTGGTAAAAATCACCCTGGGACCCCTTAAGAAGTGGCAGAGCCATTGAAAGCACATAGTGGTGTGTAATTCCAGCTCGACCACAAAGCCATAAACAGCCATAATTCATTGGTCCACAAAGGCAGGAGCGCCACCAGCTGTGCACAGGTGTTCAGCTCCAGGTAAAGTGGATGTTAAAAACAAGTCCAAATCAATAATGGTGTGACGTTAGCGGTTTATTTTATTTACACTCAACACTGTTCTGTTCTTACACTTTAGAGTAACGTCATGAAAGCTGAAGGCCGAAGAGTGGATGGTATTTATTCACATATTGGAGTCTGAGAGTCAATAAAGAGCAGGATAGAAGCTGAATAATGAAATAAAGAGAAAGTCTATATTCTCTACAACAGGAGAAGCCTTTCAAATATAGCAATCTGGAATTTAAGAGAAAAACTAAGGACCAAGGCTCTCCTTCCACATTGTACTTGTCTATTACATTTTCTAAAAAGCCTTGAAATGTTTACTATCCACTGTCATCAGAACGTAGAACTAAAGGAACATCAATGGTAACAAAAGCAGAGGTGTAGTAATATTAGGGACTTTAAAGCATTGTGGAACTTTTTATGTAAAAGAAACTTGATCGTATAGCGTGGATTTGACCCCCCAGTGACCCAGTGTCTGTACGGGTGGTCAGGTGCTGCTCCAGGATCAATTTTCTTGAAGGTTTCTGGTTGATTTTCTCAGATGATGGGACCATCTCCATGGCAACGCAGTAAAAACCAGTCACTCCAAAAACAACATGATCCTGGAGCATCATGAAGGCAGCTGTGAAGGAAAGTAAAGGCATCATCGTACAGCCAGTGGGTCTCAGAAAGTTTTGGTTTTTGTTTCCTGCAAATAATGTTCCACCGTGCACCTTTAATCTAACCATGAACCCAACACTGGTCTTATCTTAAGCCTAAGTAGCTTTACTAATAGATTATACTTGCGTAAGTAAGAAATCCATCTCATAAGACTGCAATAAAGACATAAGAGAAAAGCAGAAACTAAAAGGACAACCACATGTGTCTGATTTGACAGTTAGTTACTTAGTTAGTTAGTTTAGTTGAAACAGGGACAATGTACAAAACCATTAGTCTTTACAAAAGAAGAGATGATTTGCACCAGATTTAGCTGAGTAGCTATTTTCCATCTGCAGTCCCTGGGCAGGTGAGCACACAAAAACATTACAATTATAATCTACAAATCTAATCTACAATAAAATTCATTATAATACAGTAAAAAACCTAACATTCCCTACAATTTACAATCAATTCATCAATGCTGACACGATTGATTACCTAAAAAAGTAACTCGTGTCAGAGTGAGCCTCATTAGCCTTCATGTCATAGAACAGCCATTAGGTTGGACTCTCACTGCGACTGTTTTATTTCCACATCCCAGAGAGGATCACGGGTCAAACAGATAAAAACTAAACACAGTATGAAACACTCACTGCCCCGGGACAAACTTGTAGCCAGCTGGTTCTATGGTGGGCAGCAAATGCAATTGTACTGTTTTGAAGAAGACAAATGACCAACGCTGAGGCTCTGGACAGACTTTTAAAATAACCACAGCAGTTTGAGTCAATGAGGAGGATGGAAAGAAGCTATGTGAACCCGTTTGCCCTCCACATGACCCCACTTGTATATGATTGGGACATATCCAGTGTAATAAAGTTGTCTCTGATCCAGAACATGTTAGAGTACAGCTCTTCTCACGACGATTTAAAATGTGATTTGGTACAAGCAGCCACACATTCTCCAGCTCTAAATTTCCTTGGAATCAGTGGAGTATTTATCTTTGGTGTGTGTTTGTGATGGCTTCTCACATTTAGCTGTAAGGCAGTGCAGGCCACATGCTCGTGCAGCTCCTATGTGTTTGCACATGCTCGTGTTTACTGGCCAGGAGACAGCAGCAGAACATATCTCATGGTGATTAAATGTTTGCTAGTACCTTTTGACCGGATGCCTGTCTGTTCATGTGCTTGGTGTTAGCGGTGGATTGCCGTTCGCCGTGTGAGAACAGCCTGGCCTTTGAGAACAAACCCTCTCGTTCACAGGATCTCGACTTGTCCGAGTCCGGCTCGTAAAGTTACTGTCTACAAACGGCTCAATCCGCCGCTGCTGTCACCGTCTCCTGCCCCACGCTCTCAGCTGCAAAACAAGAACTATCTAGTGCAGGGGTGCCCAAAGTGTTTTACACGGAGGGCCAACATGGAAAAGTATTAGCGAGCGAATAGCTTTTACATGAAGAAAGACCAAATTCAACCAGATCTATGATTAAATGCCCTTTAATAACCGTACTATTGAGTAGGACATGCTGTTTTGGTCCTAAGTAACTCGTAACAACCTATTCAGTCAAATTAATCAAAGTACACGGCAAAAAATGACATCTCAGTAAAGGAACATTCTGGATTTAAGAATATTTTAAGTAATTGTATCTTGTGTGTCAATAGAAATTGATTTTTGTTCTTTTTTTCAAGTAAAATGAAATATATTTCCTAATTTAGAGATATGTACTCTTATTTTAGATGTAATAAGATGTTTTTTTTCTTATTCTAAATGCAAAAAGACTCATTCCTTTGACAAGTGTATTTACCTGCTGAAATTTAGATGAAGAACTTATTTTTAGATTCGTTTTTGCACTGTAGACCTGAGTACCTTACGATCTCAGCACCATCTCGAGGGCCCGATGAAACCGCTTGGAGGACCGAATTTGGCCCCCGGGCCCCACTTTGGGCACCACTGATCTAGCGCAAACTATATTTACACAAAATGACTTACTGTCTGTGTGCTGCAGGTTTGCCTTTCACTCACAGTCCCAGAAATGAGGCGGACACCAAATTAGAAAAACGCTGCTTGTTATTTTTAATGACCACTAACCTTTAGAGAATACTTCTGCTCTAATTAAGCCTTTAAGCACGACTATGGTAATCATCCAGGACGACACCGGTCTGCTTTATCCTGGGCCATGCGACGCCCACTCACTTAGACGCTAACCTTGCTTTGTAGCTGCCGTCTAATGTTTACATTGTGCTGTATGCATTATTCAGAGCTTATGCACAGAGTGTGTTGTAGCCCAGAGCCTATACCTGCTGGTCCGCCCATAGATCAGCTCTGTTGAGTGAGGGGTCAGCGTAAGGCAGCGGAGGTCACTCCTTGCTTATGCTACAGGCAAAAAGGGAGAGACAAGAACAGCTGCCGTTGGGAAGTGCATCAATTGTGTATTTACAGCCGAGTGAATCTCCCGGTAGAAGTCAAGAAGTCACAAGCATTCATTTTAAATGGGCCAGACTGATGGCAACAACTGGAGGGCTTTGCTTTCCTTAAACAACTTGTTATCCATGTTTGGTAAACGAAAAAACGCTGCTGGAATCTTTAGTAATGTTCACTGATTTGTGCAAGCGCATTATGGATATCATTTACTTTCAAAGTGGCCAGTAGGAAAGTTGAATATATTACTCGTTTATGTTGACTTTTTAGAACTTATACATTTTAATGTATAATATACTAAGCCTGTGCCGGGATTGTGGGCTGCAGTTTTAAAAATCTCCATTTTCACCATAGACATTATCTTCTGCCATCTGCTGTACAGCGGTCGGCAAAGCAGTTGTTTTTCTTGTTTAGTTTCTCGATATTGTTAAAGCAGACGTTTGTGGGTAAAAGATCGTTGTGCATCTAATTGTAAAACATGTTTATGGATCTTGCACCAGCAGCGTGTTGTCTGACAGTAAAGTTCCACTTTGCTCCCTGAAAGTTGTGACGTGTTTTATAAAGCCATCCCTGTGGAGAAATGGAGTAAAGTTAAGAATGAGTTTGGAGCAAAAAAGAAACAAAAATTGGTACAAGACCGTGGTTAATAAGAATGGAATAATGTAAAATGTTGTATTTTTCACACAATTGAAGTTGAATAAACATGACATGAGCCTATAAAGCTGAAAATATGACCATTTAAACAGACTACACTGCAAAAGGTCATCTAGAAAAAAATAAGACATAAATCACACTTATAATTCCATAACAAACCTTAATTTACTAGAAATAATTACTAGAAATAATTTTAAATGACAATATACTTATTTCACTGGCAGATCGTTTTTTTGGGAAGTCAGAATTACTCAAATTTAGGCCAAATACACTTAACAAGAGTAACAAGATTCATTTAGAGTTTTTATACTTCTTCAATCAATAATTGTTGAAAAAAAAAGTTCCCAAGGACACGACCCACTGAAATTCATTCCGTGACCCACTTTTTGGATCCCGACCCACCAGTTGAGAACCACTGCCCTAAAAGACTTTGATGAATACATTGATAACATCCACAGACCTCATGCCTGGGACATGGCTCATACATGACTTGTCTGTCCACAGGTTCTCCTTTATTCCCTAGAATGTCTTGTTATGACAGGCCTCGTGGAGCTCCATGTGAAATCAAACTAACTCTTGAGTGAAACCAACCCAAGCCCAGCGCTCTTGCCAAATGCACCCTTTTTGTTAGCGTCCCATCTGATGAGCTCACGTCCGGCCAAGTCTGTTATCCCGGGCCAAGCCTTAAGACTGACACGCACACGCTCCAAAGCACACAGCCGTCCACTTTACACAACTGCTTAGGGCTGTTTGATTCTTCAATTAATCATTCATGTCCAAGAGGGGGGTCAGTGTCCAAGAGCTATTGATTGTTCTATCTCCACAAGGGGGGGAATTTAGAGCTGCTGGCAATTAACAGCTTGACTTGTTCTCAAAGAGGACAACGTTGCACCTCTCCTGCTTACAGGCTACTAAAAGTCCAACTAAAATCGTTTCTTTCGGGTCACAAACTACCACAGACTATGAATAACTCTACTGTTACTCGAAAACGAAATACAAAATGGCGGCAATCGCTTATTAATTCAGTCCCAAGCCTAGATGGGCAGGTTTTTGTCAGGAACAATACTTAAGTTCACAATTCAAGTCCCCAGTAGGCACAACTACAAGACTGTGTTGTAACTGCTTGTGCTACAGTATAATGCTGCTATTACTGCTGTGAACTCCAGGTCCAGAAATATATTTTTTTTACAAAATTTAATATCAGTTAGAGCTATGGTTTTCAACTGATCACACAAAAACCTTTATTTCAGTCATGGTTAGTGGTTGCGTGAAGCCATTTATTGTCAAAAAACCTGTTTGTTTACGCTAGAAACTAGAAAAATGTCCCTGATCAAAGGTTCACACATTGTGCATCTTGAAACGAACATCTATTTTGTCGGAGAGTCCTGTATTTCGGCTGAAGTGAGTTTTCATTTACTCCTGAACAATGGTGACAATGGTTGAGGTTTCATCATTTCGAGATCACGTCTCATATTAAAATCGCTATTGGCTTATTCTCAAAGTATAGCAACAGATCTCAAGATGAAACACTTTCCCAATTAATTCAGCGGGGATCCCCTCATTGACAGTAGATGTGTCATAAAAAATTAATTTCTTCTTCTTATGTAAGGAAGAAGAGTTTTATAATCCGATAAAGCACAATCTCTGGTTGAGGTATTTATATACAGTATGTATGATCGAAATAATTTACTCATCCTCAATTTAGATGCATGCCCAGGCTTAAAACTAAAACCATTACTGAGCAGAACGTTCCCCCACACTGCCACGGTGTTACAACCTCAAATTATGCATTATCAATGAATCTTTACATGTTGTACTCAAAGGTTTACACCCTGGCAGACTGTCATGGTATGTAAACTTATCACAAACACAAAACCTTTTTCATGGTTAGTGGTTAGTGAAGCCATTTATTGTCAAAAAACCTGTTTGTTTACACTTTTCAAACTAGCCACATGTCCCTGATCAAAAGTTTGCATATTGTGCATCTTGAAACAAAAGTGAGTAACAATTTTCCTGGCAGTTGTTGAAGGTCATGTAAACGTTAGATCAGGGACATTTGAGTAGTTTCTGTTTCATTATGTATTCATTATTTCAAAAGAGTAAATTCATATTCCATGAGAAATGGCTAAAACAAATTAAAAGGGTATGTAAACTTTTGGCCACAACTGTATAATATAAAATGCTGTGTTTCCCCCACAGATTATTGCATGAAATAAGCCTATAGTGGTGAAATTATCATCAAACCAAACTGTTTATCGTTTTATACTTGGTTCCACGATGCACTTTTGTGTCCCAACCACCCAGTTGAGAACCACTGTTTTGGCAGATAGTTTTACCTACCTACTCCACAGCAAATGTACTTATTTCAGGAATATTTGACTAAAGCTGGACACACACTACAGGAATATTAGCCAGATTTTTAGTCTGAGGAGGCGTGGCTCAATAAAGACTTTCTCTCATGGCATGATCTGTGGTGGGACTCCTCATATGTGTGTGTGTATGAGTCCACATATCCTCTGAAGGCTTTAACAGATTGTAAAATGTCTAAAATGTTCATATTGCTCTCATATGATATGAATGTCTGTGGGGAGACTGTAGATGT
>OMNZ01089008.1:0-10755 GCA_900303255.1 Lesueurigobius sanzi
CATTATGATTTCGAAAGAGTAAACTCGGTTCTTTTTAAAGAAGGAATACACCGAGTGCATCCGAAAATTCTAAACAGCGTGCCGGACCGAGAGAGTACAAAAAACTAGAGAGATGGTCTGCACAGCTTACTTGTCTCCCACAAATATTTATTTAGTGTTTACACCAAAGTGAAGTTTCGGGCGTCTTGGCCCTTCATCGGACACCTTCACCTTGTCCATTGTTCACCATGTTTTTTTTTTTAAACGAAAAGTTTTTTCATTTTCTATGAAAAATTGCCAAAAGATTAAAAGGGTATGTAAACCTTTAGCCACAACTGTATATAGCCCTTTTCTACCTGCTTTAGGCACTCAAAGCGCTTTACATCAAGGAACCACTCACACATTCACACTCATTCATGTACCCAGACACTGGAGCCAAGACTTTCCCGAGGACACGACAGCAGTGTACCTCTGTGGGATTCGAATGCTGACCCTCCAGTTACAAGGCGACCCATTTGTGCCACTGGCCCTCCCCGAAAATTACTTTAGTAGATTTAAAACACTCCCTGTTCAATGCTACAGGCCTTAACAGAAGTTTATCAACTTATTCTGTATGCAGTATTACATTTTAGTTCATAAACAAACAGTAACACACATTAAATTACCAGTAGGGCTGCACAATAGTGAAAACACTACTATTATTAAGTGTGTTTATAATTAAACCTATTGACAATAACGACCTTGGAGTGAAACCATCTCCACTGTCATGCTAATGAGCCTGGACTACTGGGCGGAGCAGGGCCATAGGGAAGTGTTAACAGATTTAGAACTTAGCCCAGGGTGAGACAATACAGAGGTAATTAGCCATATTAAGTATGAATAGGCTAAGACTCCTTCTTCTGGTTTACTCTTAAAGAGACCCACGAGCGTGTAAAAGCCTTTATTAAGCTGATGGCGCTCTTTGGACTAAAGGTGGCCACACACTACAGGATTTTAAATCTTTTGAGTCTAAAAATCTGTGCACAGACCACACACACTTAAGGACAGACATGAGGACACACATACACACACATGAGGAGTCCCACCACAGATCATGCCATGAGAGAAAGTTTTTATTGAGCCACGCCTCCTAAGACTAAAATCTGGCTAAAAAGCCTCTAGTGTGTCCAGCTTAAGATCGAAACGTCCTACACTTCAACTAGAGAGTACAGATGAAGACTGAAGAATCTTTGCCTACGATGGAGCACTCCTGTACGACTGAGAACCTACACAGACTTGCTATTATTGTAATATTTTACGAATCATTTCAGCATTCAACCTTACCTACACGCTGTGTTCTCGCAGTATTTGTGAGTTGACAAACACACAATAATGCATCATGTACCACTCGACCCTGCTGTGGTTTAGGCCAATCACGTGGCAGTATTTTGCTTTAGGCCAGGAGATCCAAGTGTTATGAACGCCTGAAGCTAAATAAACATGTTGGCACAGAAAGATGGACACGTAACCGCTGCTCTCAAATCAGTTTTCGCAGAATCCACACACTCTTTTTTGAGAGAACAATAACGAGAGGATTTGGCGGCGCTTCACTCAATCAGCTCTAAGTTTTCTGCTGAATGTCCCTTCTTTCCCCAGATTTGATGAAGTGATCCCAGATTGATATTATGGAGAACTCGACTGAAGAGTGCTACACATTATCAATCTGGCTCTTGGCAGGTTTTCAACATGGCATGTTCTATTCAAGTTAAGCACACATTGTAAGTTATTTATTTTACAGTAAATCTTGTCAAAACAACAAGACTTCAAAAAACTAAATCTGGACCAAATCCAGGCAGAAGTGGAACTAAAATTCTAAATAAAACCACACTTTGCACATTCAGTTCAAGTTCTATGGATTTTTTGCTTTTGGTTGAGTCAATTGGATGACTTTATGGAGTTTGCGATAATTATATTTCGGCTTCAATACATTGTACAGCCTTAATTACTAGCCATTGTTTCATAGTGTTTTTTTTTACTAACTCTTTTATATTGCAGAGGGAAACGTGGAGGAAATGGAGACTCAGGCCTTTCTAAGTCCATCCCTATCATCATATAGATGTAAGAAAATGAATGAAAAACCACTGTTTAAACCATTTAGACCATTGTGTCATACATATTAGGGCATTAACGGAAAAGTCGACCTCTGTGGCACTAGTCCACATCATTTTAGACAAGTCGACTAGTTGTGTGTTATCTCTCTCTCGATAATTCAAGGTGTTTGCCTATTTTTGGTGTTTAGAAGCTGAGGACTGTTGATAACCTGGCAAGCCAGACTATAGCATGAATTGTATAGTTTAATGTCGCACCATTGGGAAAACTGAAGGTTGTGGGTGGAGTCAACAGTTGTCATTCAAACTGCTTCTGCTGTGGTAGGTCACTATGACCAATCAGAGCAACGGAGGATCTTCCTTGTTTTGCTTTCTGCACCGTCGTGCAGCCGTGTCGTCATCCTGCTAAGCCCGCCTCAACGATTAAAAAAAAAATAACTCGCAACACAGACAGAGCGTTGTGATTGGTGACCAGATTCCTGGCCCGGCTACGAGCAGCTCCTATGGTGCGACGCTAGACCAACCCGCCAGGCAAAAAATATTTTTGGCCACTTGGGTGTGTCTAGTTACTAGGCTAGACTGTTGATGCTTGTGACTTATAGTCCAGTGCAACTTATTTATGTTTTGTTCTTCTTCATTGTGCACTTTTTTGCTGGTGCGACGTATAGTCTGGAAAATACGGTACTGTGAGTGATGTTTATGGATAAGAACGCATTTCTGCAAATATTCAAAAATAGCTTATAAAATATATGTGCCATCTGTGTTATTCCTCTGCTGTCAACATGATGACGCCATACAACTAGTCAACCTGAAGAAATCCCTAGTCGTTAATGCCCTAATACATATTTAGATACATGTATTTATATTTAGTCTTCTTTGATTGCTGTTTGAATAGATATGGGTAATTATTTTTATTCATGCTTCTTGTTATCGTGTGTTCAGGCGCTGTAGCTGCTGGAAAGCCGGGCCCATTTTCCTCCGGTCTGGACTGTCAAGAGGAGGACTTCGTTGCAGCTGAGACACAATCCTTTATTCTCAATGACAGAGGCCGCGGCTGTCCCCCCGAAGAAGACCCTAACGTCTCGTCTGACCTCGAGTCCTCCGTGAACGAGAAGGACATGTCCGATACCGGCGGAGGGGGTTTCCTGCTGGAGCTTTCTGACAGCAGCGTCCTTCGGGCCCAAGCTCTGGCCATGGAGAGCACCCAGGCTTTTGTCAATATAAATCTAGAGGAAACGCAGCCTTATGCATACGCCGTTACCCCTGGTGGACGGGAGGGGCCGGTAGATATAGCCCTACAAGCGACACAGTCTTATATTCAACAGCCGTCCAGCGATGAGGAGGAGGAGAGCGAAGAAGAGCAAACTACTGGTAGGAATGGCACAATGTCAAATTTAAGGTTGGGATTATTTTTCATTCATTAAACAGGGGAACATGCACAATACATAGTGTTGGAGTGAATGAAAGTGCCTTGTAAGAGGCGATGCAGATACATTTCCTTTGCCCCTTCCCGCTTCAAAAGAGCCACATAGTGCATTCAGGCCAGTCCATTGCAAAGTGCCTTGGCGTTTATGTAGAATTTATACAGAAACGGACAAATCATAATATTTGAATCCCGATTTATAGCATTGATTTAAGATTGATTCAGGAACTCCCAAACTTTTGAGGACGCGACCCCCAAAATGACCACACAAGCAACCCAGGACCACCACTGCAAAGTGTAATTGCAGCTTTTTATGATTTTACGTCTCAAAACATTGAAAATTGGGTTTAAGAATTTTATTTAAGTTGTTTATTTTGATGTTTGTCCTCGATTCACAAATATCATCCTGTTTTCAATTAAAAAAAAAAAAAAACATAAACACATTAAATATAGTTGTGTTCTCATTCATATTCTATGAAAAAGAGATTTAAGGAATAGGCCACTATTTTCCATACTGAGATATGTTCTTACCTGTCTGGTCTTTGTGCGTGCCCTCAGTTCCGTAATAGACTGAAGATGTTGTTAGCATTAGCTTCCACGTTTTCCCAATTTAAATACGGTTTTGTGAGTAGTTACACGATCCAAGTATAGTTACACAAAATGAAACCTGTCCATTTTCTAAGCTGATAAAAAACTGGCACTATATTCTAAGGCGTAATAAAATCCCAGGAGCACTTCTATGTCTGCGCAGTAATATCTTCACTCCGGATGTATTACTGCGCAGACATAGAAGTGCTCCTGGGATTTTATTACGCCTTACAATATAGTGCCACTTTTTATCAGCTTAGAAAACCGACTTAAGTTTAATTTTGTGTAACTATACTTGGATAGTCTACTCACAGAAACATTTAAATAGGGAAAACACGGAAGAGCTTGGTGGCTTCTAACTTCATCCCAGTTTATCCACAAAGGAATACGCTATCAGAGGCTAATGCTAAAAACATCTTCAGTCTATTACAGAACAGAAGGCACGCGCAAAGACCAAGCCGGGTACGCATCAACTCTTCTAAGCTCAGGTAAGAACATATCTCAGTATGGAAAATAGTGGCCTATTCCTTTTAAAAGGGTATGTAAACTTATGAGCACTACATGTAACTAGCTATATGAAATCAAATCTTCTGAAACAAAACCTATTTCTTTTGCTGTAAGACAATAAAAACACATTTTTATTTAGTTTTTTGGAGACATCTTAGGGGATACTCTGCAGTTCGCTCTTAACATCTAAACTTTCACATGGAAACAAATAAATGAGTGAATTCAGGGATTATTATTGCTCTGATTCAGTGTTTCTCCATAGAACTATATGAGAATTGTAACTTTCTCAAAATGCATTTTTCGCACATTGTGGCGAACATCTCCACTTTAGTAGCTTCTACAGATTCCAAACAGTTTACAGTCTTATTTGAACAAAGTCCCTCTTTGTTCAAAGGACTTTTATTTGCAACCTCAGAGTGCCTCGGATCATTCTCTTTTTTCAAATACAGTTTACAGTCTTGTTGTGAACAATGTTTTGTTCGGAGGTATTTGTGAGTATTTCATTTCTAGCCTGACTTATTGAGTTTTGAAACCCAAAAAACAAGGTGGAATTTGATTTTGAATTAAATTTTGTCGCTGAAATTATAGGCAATTTTTACACATAAAATGCCATATTTTTATATGAAAACCATACATTGCAGTACAATTTTTTTCTCATGTCACTGACTCAATAATATATACGCAATATAAGCAAAAGGTTCAAATTGATATCGCCCAATTTAATATTTTTCCCTATTTACCTGCAGTGTCTCATCTTAGATCAGTCAAAATATATTTTGTAAAGCACGCATTCACAATGACAGTTACGCCAGAGGGCTTTCAAATGATGCCATCAATTAATCAATGTGTCTCTATCTGCAGGAAAGACTGACCAAGAGGTTGACCAATCAGTGCCAAAGTCCAGTCACGACAGAGGATCAGAAGAAGAACTAGAAGAAGAGACTCAACCAGTTGATTACATATCTGTAGCTCCAACTCAGCCCATGTGCTTTGGCGACGACAGCGACGACGAGGAACCTGCTCCAGCTTTTGGCAAAAGAAAAGCAAAGCCCATTGAAGAGGAGGAGACGCAACAGCTTTCAGATGTAACGACGGCTGAAACGCAACCCATGGAAATGATGGAAGACGAAGCTCCGGTTTTTAGGAAGAAAGAGGCTGAGCGAGTTGAAGAAGAAGAAGAAGAGGAGACGCAACCGAATTCAGATCTAGCAGTGGCTCAAACTCAACCTATGGAAATTAAGGAGGATACGGACAGCGAAGAAGACTCTCCAGTTTTTAGAAAGAGAAAGGCAAAGCGACTTCATCTTGAGGAAGAAGCAACACCGGCCATAGAAATCCCCAAAGATGAAGAGAGCGATGAGGAAGATTCTTTTCATAAATTCAGAAAGAAAAAAGCGAAGCGCCTTGAGCCAATGGAAGATACCCAACCATCCGAGGAGCTAACCGTGGCCGCGACCCAACCTAGTCCCGCCACGGAGCCGGAAGAAAGCGCCGGGAAAGACCTGGCTAGCGTTGGGAGAAAAAGGCAAACGAGAAAACAAAAAACACAAACATTCGCAGATGCCGGACTCGCCGTAGCTCCAACTCAGCCGGTAGTTGCGAGCGAGGACTCGACGAGCGAGGAAGAGGAGGCCATTCCGGCTCCCAGGAAGAGGAAGGCGAGAAGACTCGAAGACACGCAGTCGCTCACGAATTCGCAAGCGGAGAGCGAAGACGTCGGCGCTGAACCTCAGGAGAGACGGACCAGAGGGGGGCGCAAAGAAGCTCCGCCGGTTTCGAAGGAGAGTCGTCAAGTGAAGCCACGAGACGAGGAAATGAAGGCTAAAGTTCGAAAGGAAGAAGAGGAGAAGGAAAGAGCGCAGGAAGAGAAGGAGAGACTGGAGAAAGAGAGGATTGATAAGGAAAAGAAAGAACTAAATGCTAAACAGCTAAAAGAAAAGGAGGAGAAAGAGAGGCGAGAGAAGGAGAGGAGAGAAAAAGAACAAGAAGAAAAGGAGAGACTGGAGAGGGAAAGGCTTGATAAGGAAAAGAAAGAATTAGAGGCTAAACAGCAAAAAGAAAAGATGGAGCGGGAAGAGAGAGAGAGGAAGGAGAAAAGGGAGAATGTGGAGAGGCTTAGATTGGAGAAAGAAAGGGCTGAAAGGGAGAAGAAGGAATTAGCTGCTACACGTAAAAAAGAAAGGGAAGAGAAGAAGCAAAAAGACATGTTGGAGAAAAGGGAGAGAAAGGAACAAGAACAGAAAGTAATTGAAGAGAGAGAAAGATTGGAAGCTGCCAAAAAAGCAGAAGAAGAAGAACTCCAGAGACAGGAGCAGGAGAGAAAGGATCAAGAGGAGGAGAGAAAGGTTCAAGAGGAGGTGGAGAGAAAGACCAAAGAGGAACCTCCGAGAAGAGGCAGGAGAAAAGAACAGAAAGAAATTGAAGAGAGAGAAAAATCGGAAGCTGCGAAAAAAGCAGAAGAAGAAGAACAACTCCAGAGACAGGAGCAGGAGAGAAAGGATCAAGAGGAGGAGGAGAGAAAGACCAAAGAGGAAGCCCCGAGGAGAGGCAGGAGAACAGGCAGGAGGACCACCCCAGCCGCCGAGAACGACGACGACTGCCCCGCCAAGAGGACCCGATCCCGCTCCAACTCGTCTAACTCCGTGGGCTCCGAGAGGTCCGTGTCCAGCCTGGGCTCCCAGACGGGCCGGGGGCGGGGCAGGGGGAGAGGCGGGGCTCGAAAGACCGAAGGGGAGGCGCCGGCCCAGAAAACACCGGCGCGAGGCAGGAGGAGAACCGTGGCGGTAACGGAATCGTCCGCTCCGTCTGCTCCCGGGACCCTCTCGAGGTCCAACTCGAACACCTCGCTCACCTCGGGGGAGTCGGCGGTCAGCGGAGGGGGGGCGCGGCGGGGGGGCGGGAGGAGGACGGAGAGCCATGTCGTAAGCGGTCGGAAAGCGCCGCAGAGGGGGAGAAGGAGCGCGGGGGTTTGCTCCCAGGACGATAAGCGAGAGGAGGCGGACAAGACCGAGCTGGCTGTGTCCACAAGAGGGAGGGGCGGAGCTGAAGAGCGGGCTGCTAAAGGCGCACCCGAGGAAGGCGGGAAGGAGACTCGGGAAGAGGCGTCGATCAGCAGGAGGGGAGGGAGAATGAGACAGGCTGAAGCGGACGCCGAAAACGAGACGCAAAGAAACGCGCGAGCAGAAAACGGAGGGGATTCGAGTGTCGCGAGGAAGACCGGAGCCAGAAACACCCAGGCGAGGAGGAGCGTGAAACCAGAAGCGCCAGAAGACGATGTGACTCCGAGTGAGAAGCCAAAAGGCAGGGGCCGAGCATCAGCCGTCCAGAGGAAAAAAAGTGAAGAGCAAGGGGACTCCGTGGAGCAGGAAGCAAATCCCAAAGGGCAAGAGGTGATGGAATAAACAGTGGATTAGATTGGAGTACATTAAAGCAGATACAGAAATTAGATTTGGGTTAAGCAAAGTAACTGGGTGAAGCTTGTTCCTAGCATTTACAGGCCGTGGTGCCTCTCTATCCATTAGCTTTTCCAGCCACAATAATGCAGAGTCAGCATTTAGAGCTGGCTATTGACTTCCAGGAGGGGCACTCTGGTGTATTCACTCATTTCAATTCCCCTTAACAAAAATGACCAGTAAATACATGGTGTTGTATGAATCCTCGACTTGATTTGTAGAGCACCTTTCATGTACACTTCAGTGGTTGAGATATGCAAATTATATATAAAAAAAAACAGATACAAACAAAAAAAATAAACATAGCAATTACATAAAAGAGTATTTTATTTTGGTTTAAAAATACCAATATTTTGTATTTGTTATAGAACATTATATTTTGTTTGAGCAGTGTTTCTCACTGGAATGGTGTTGGGGCCCACTATCAATTGATAATGTCAAGCCACGACCCAAAGTAGAAGTTGAATTTAGTATATAAATAATGCAAAATACAATATTTTCCAACAAATTATAATTGACTAAACGTTCCTGTCATCCTATAAAGCTAAAACTATGATCAAAGTAACTCATTCTGACAAACTCGGGGATGTTTATGTGTACTAACCCACAAAAAATTATTGGACACCTTTTATGAGAAAATAATTAGACCTTCGTTCATATGTGCTGACAGGAAAGGCATTGGACTTTGACACTTTTTGTTTCATGTGGATTGGCCCAGGAAGTACAGAGAGATTGGCAATAAACTAAGAGTAGAAATCCGAATACAATACAGTATCTGCATACATACCGCTATACAACTGTCAGCTGCCCTTCACCTCAGTTTGGTGCTACCGAGTTCCACATAGAAACACAGAAGGGAAAATAAAGCTTCACCATATTTAGTCTGTACTCTGGGACCCACTGGTTGACCAGAGCCAGCCGACCTCAAGGTCCTACAGGGATTCTAACGATTTCCCATAGAGCACAGTTTTTATAGAATGTTAAATATCTTTTTATTTTACAGTATTCTTTTGTAAATCCACTACCAGCACAATCTTATTCAATCAATACTTGAAAGACCTGGTTTAGTACTGGTTTAGTCAACAGACATTTAAGTATAATGGTATTGTCATATATGATTTTGTTAAACCTCTAATTCAGTGGTTCTCAACAGGTAAGGTGTCAGGACCCACCATCACCGCAGTGACCCAAATAAGAATTGAGAACTATAAAATATGGGATTTTTCCCCAAATAAGCATGAAATAAGCCTATAGCTGAAATCGTCACCATTTAAACAGATTAGGAACAAGCTAGATTTTCTTTAAATTTATATATTTACCTGTGATTTGAGTGGGTAAGTTAAGAAATTTGCTGGTGGGACAAGTTTTTTCCACTTAAATTAAATATTAATAAATAAATAAAAATGTCATCAGATTTAAAATTAGATAATCAAGCTCAATTTGCTTGTTTTTTCTGATTTTAAGTGCAAAATAATTCCACAGGCAGAATTGTTTTACTTGACAGGCCAAAAGTACTTGAATTATGTCCACATTCAGGGTTTTCAAACTACTCCAGTCAATAAAGGCTCGCGTCCCACTGAAAATCATTCCCCCGTCCCACCAGTTGAGAACCGCTGCTCTAATCAACATTTTGTGCTGTGATGTTGTTAAAAGCACTCCGCTCGGTGAGTTATTCCTATTCCTTTTCCCTGCCCTTGTCCATTAGCCGCCCCAGACGCCGAGGAGCAGCGTTTCCCGGAAGCGGCAGTCAGCTGATTCAGATTCAGATCCTGCGCCGAAGACCCCTCGCTCCTGCACAGCGTCTCCCGGCACCGTGGGTCGATCCCGAGCTGCAAGTCAGTCCTACAAGGTAATATAGTGACTGTATTTTGTGTCCTAGGAAGCGTCAAATACCACCTTGCGTGATCAGGACTTGGCACATGTCTTTATTTAGGTTTTTGCAGGGTTTTTAGGGGTACAATAAATCAAGCTAGGAATTAAATATTGACTATATCTTCTACAAAACAAAATATTGTTAAGTACAAAGCCAAGTACAAGTGTGAGTGTGTTTGATGTGTGTCCTGCTGCGGCAAACCAAATTGCCCCTCGGGGTTAATAAAGACTCCTTGAACCTTGAAAGCCTGGTCGTGTCTGTAGGAGCAACTAAAGTGGAGATTTTGTTGCGAGTGTAATAAATTACGTCATTTAGAGAAAGTGTATATGGGTCAGATTTTCATTTACTACACAATTCTCCCCAGACAGCCAAAAATTAAAATTCAATATTCATTAAAAAAAACTTCATTACAGTGCAAGACCAACATATTGGCTCCCTGAAAATCATGATTCACAACCTGTGGTCGGAGCAGGTCAGTTTTGGGAGCCCTGCAACGATAACCATCATTTTGTCGTGCAAAGTTAACATCAAGCGATGTTCCCCCACAGACCAAACTAAAAAAGAGAATCCACCCAATCACTGTGCTGGATTACTGAATTAAAATGATGATAACGAGTTTAATACCTAATAACACACAAACAGTTAAAAAATAAGCACAGGAAGGGCCAAAATGTTGTGTAACATTAGACACTTTTATTTTAGTTTAAAATGAGTTCTAACCTGTAGCAGGACGTCACTGTCAGTAAACCCAAAATCTTTGGCCCAACATACTAGCCCCAGGCACCTTCAAAATGAAGACGAAAGATATACGTTTTCTGCTTTGATTATGTAGTATTTAGGCAGTAT
>OMNZ01089009.1:0-12582 GCA_900303255.1 Lesueurigobius sanzi
GGAAAAAGAATAAAACTTTAAATATATTACATTACTTTGATTATTTTTTGTTTTCAGATTGCCATTCAAGACCCGACAAAATGACTTTAAGATGAGAAAAATGGATTCTCAGTTCAATCTTGGCAGCGATGGAAAAATGTAACTACATGTATTAAATTTGTGTAGGTTCTCAGTCGTACAGGAGTTGTCCATCGCAGGCAAAAATTCTTCAGTCTTCATCTGTACTCTTCATCTGTACAGCTACTGTAGCTGATGACGATCTTTGGACTAAGATCGAAACGTCCTACACTTCAACTACAGAGTACAGATGAAGACTGAAGAATTTTTGCCTACGATACATGTATTAAAGTGTATATTTTTGAAAGCTTACTTTTATTGTGAAAGAAGCTAAAATTTTAGTAAAACAATGTATAAAATGATATAAAATCCTAATACTT
Organism: Lesueurigobius sanzi; assembly: GCA_900303255.1. Taxonomy (NCBI): domain Eukaryota; kingdom Metazoa; phylum Chordata; class Actinopteri; order Gobiiformes; family Gobiidae; genus Lesueurigobius; species Lesueurigobius sanzi. The sequence goes on from OMNZ01089009.1 coordinate 438, forward strand.
GTTTGCTCTCTTGTTGGATAGATCCATTGTGCTACTTTGATCGCTTCCCATCTTTTTGTGATGACTGGACCGACGGTTTCTTCAGTTCCCATGTCTTGCTGATGTTTGGGTGCCAGTGATTGTAGCTGTTTCCTCTAAAGTTGACCCTCCTGACCCTTGGGCCCTCACCTTGAAGCTGCATCATAACTGAAGGTACTGTGGTTGTGGATGGCATTAGCGTCTCTCCCTGAAGCATTTATACAGACTCTTACATGCTCATCTTCTGGACTTTTCAAAGAACAATGCTTTAGAACTTTTAGTTTGTTCATAATGTGATGCTCATGTTGGAAGGAGAAAATCTTCGGTCTTGTTCAAATGCACACATTTAAGACCTTTTAGACGGAGACTTTTTTAATTTTATTTTTAAAAGGCTTGTCTTAAGTATTCCCATGATTTGATGAAACTTGTGCAAATCTTTTTTTTTATCAAGGATATTTACATGACCCTAAATGTTATTTCAAAGTTTCAGTTAGTTTCATGTATTCAAATGTACATGGGCTATTTTATTTCTTTAGTGTGTAAGTACTTTAGCCCAAGGCTACAATCCGGAGTGGTGTGTTTACATGCATGATTCTCATGTGTGTTCATTAACATGCACTGTCCCAACCAAATAAACAATAAATAAATAAAATAAATACTAAGACTGGATGTCCTTTCTGCATTTTTAATAATTGTGGCCTTGTTGAAATGGTCCATTTCTGTTGCTTTAAAACAGTATTGACAATAAAGAATGTTACTGAAAATGGTTAAGTTGTACTTACTGATTTATTTCAAGGCAATCGGTTTCCTGGAATTGCATAAGTAAGTAGAACTTGCGATTAACTTAAGTTGTAAAAACTAGAATGGGTTCATTAAAATATACTTAACAATTGCTAGTCCTCAATAATGTGCATTTCAATTAAACATTACTTGTCTTAAAGTTAACTTTACGAGAAGTTGGTGAGTTACTCCACATTAGCGATGGTGTCATTGTGAAAAAACAAAATCATGCCTTGTTCATCACGATTACCGATATTATTGTTTATTGTCCCAGCAAAATATACTTTTAAAACTGCTATTATACATCACTGTACTCATTTAGACATATTTCAGTCCTACAGTTGTGCTCAATCTTTTGGCTATTTTTCATAGAATATGAATGATAACACAAAAACCTTTTTTTCCACTCATGGTTAGTGGTTGTGTGAAGCCATTTATTGTCAAAGAACTGAGTTTACTCTTTTGAAATCATAATGAAACAGAAACTACTCAAATGTCCCTGACCTAATGTTTACATGACCTTCAACAACTGAAATACAGGACTCTCTGACAAAAATTAGACTCTCTGAAGAAAATGAGGTTCGTTTCAGGACTGATTTGATCTTGATCTTAGCCTGGTGACGATTGACAATTGGACTATTATTAACGATTATTTTTGTGAATTTGTGATCCTCTGCTCAGTTGCTCAATCACGCAAGCTGCTAAAATGTGAGCACCGTAACTAATATTTGCTCAGAAAAGACCTGTTTACTTGTTCCTCCTCATCGCTGTGAACTTTAACTAGAGTCTACAGGAAACAGTCCTGACGAGACGACTAGAATATCAATCCAGAAATTAGCCTGCACCCCTAACATATTTCCAAACCTGTGTCCCCTTCAGTGTAATGGAAAGAATCCACAGTCACACGCAATGGAAGAGATTAATTCTTATTATCAGGTGTCGGGGGGGCCCCTCGGAGGGCCCCTCTCCTGCTCTGTTTTCCCTACATTTGGGGCTCTAATGGGTAAAGCAAACACACATATCACTTTTTTTCTTATTTGCTGACAATTGGGGCTGATAAGTTGTTAGGATTGGAGTGCATAGAGGAAATTGAGCTCGGTGGGTAGTTGCATTCATGCCCAGCAGGAGGCGGGGCCGGGAGAGCGTCGACTATAATTGAGTTTTGTTGAAGATTTGGCTAATAAGTCGGATTCATGTGATATTGTAGCGTTTTAAAGAGCTCATAGATTAATAGTGAGGTGGAGGAGGGTTACAAATAGGTGGTAATGTGTTGTTTAGACCTGGTTCAGGATCAGGCTTTGATGGTGTACATTCTTGCCTTTTTAAATACCTTTCTGTAGATTTTTCTCTCTAAGGCCATTTTCAAACAAAATAGGCCACATATTAATATGTTTATATAGAGTAAAACTGACCAAAGGGCAAGAGGAAATCTAACTTTCTTTTGCTAATTTTATGATTAATATCCCCAATTACTGGGCCTGTACACATAAAACAAAACATTAGCATAAAGTTTAACCCTTGAGTATTGTTAGGGCCGTACATGTCATATTTGGCCATTTTTTACTGTTTATTTGGTCATAGCTTTCTGCCATTTCAGGATTAATTACATACTTTATCAACTGCACAGTATGATCTTTGTCAAATATTGATGAATTTTGTTTGAAATTATATGTCCTTGTGGTGTTCAGGAACAGGACTCTGATGTATTCTGTATGTATATAACAAATTTTGATGTAATGTTGTAATATTGCACTTGCATAGACCCCAGGAAGAATAGTCTTTATACCTAGGTGCTGTAAATGGGGATCCTATAATAAACAATACATTAAAAAAAACAATATCGTTAGCTCTTTTGAATGGGAAAATACTAATAGTGAAGAACTTTATATAACTATGTATATGTACTCAGAAATATTTCATAATAGTTATTTTGTGTTCATGTTTGTTGCATGTGTTACTTACTAAGTCTTAATGTCCATTGTCCTTTAACCATTTGTGCTTCTAGTTGTGTGGCTTGTCCTGTCTGTAAACATCAAACTGCCCTGGGACTACAGATGAAAATGGGTTAACTCTGGTATATTTACACGTGGACTTTATGGATTTGTGTTAATTAATATACACTGTCCTATATTAAATTTAAAAATGTTTAAAAAAAAAATGGAAGTCAATGGGACATTTATGATCAATGATACATTAAGTAGAAATCAGGGGTCACCAACCTTTCTAGGGTTGAGGGCTACTTCAAGATCATCAAGTTGTTCGAGGGCACCAGTTTAAAATATATATCCAAAAGGCTTAAAAACACTGTTCACTTGGATATTAACAAAAATTATATCACAAATCCATCCTTTTGAACAAAGACTGAGTCACAGAACATAAATAAATATATTTTTAAGAATAAGATTGCAAGAATGTAGGCCACTGTTTTGTTTTTAAAAAATAGTCTCAAGGGGGAAGTCCCAAAGGGCCCCATAGGGTTAGTGACCCCTGATCTAAATCCAGTATTACAACAAAAAAACAAAACAAAAATCTTGTTACTGATCTTAGTCACGTCCAAGAGTCTAAGAAAATGTAAAATCAAATGTGACCCACTCACTTTTGAGAGGTATTTTTACATTGCCCAAGACTTTCCAAATGGCCATTGAACTGAAAAACATCAAATATGTATTTTCCAAATTTAGTAGGAGCAGAATTTGAGTAGATATGTTTATGCAAAAATAGTTTTAATAAAATATTATTTACTATGTTTTTACAGCAGTCAAAAAAGTGACGGGTACAATATATTGACCTGCCAGTGGAATAAGATTTTTTTGGTGCAATTAGGTGTTTTTACTTGCTTAAGATGCAAAAATATCTGTTCCATTGGCTGATAATTTTACATAACTAATCAAATAAAGGTCAAATATTCTTATTCCAATAAAATGAAACCCATTTTAATTTTTTTTTTCCAGTGTATAGTCGCAAACGATACATAAGGAAGTCTAGATTGTCTTCTTCTGTCAGCACACAAGAAACAAGATGAAATAATTTCAACATGTGTGAAGTTTCTCTCAATGTATTTCACAAAATCAGGCCACTTCCTAGAGTCAAAAAAGCCCCGCCCTCCTCCTTAACTTTCGACATGCCCAATTCTCCAATATGAACCTGACCTGCAGAATTCCAGCGTTGGACTTTATCGCGGAAAAGCAGTAGAGAAGTGGGAGACGAGAGCGGGGAGAGCCTCGGCACTTGAACCAGCGGACCCCGGGCACCTAATTAACGGCGACCGCAAATGAAAAGCAGCTGGCAATAATTACATAATTAAAGTGCCTTTCGGGGGGGAAGAAAAGCATAATTTGGGCGGCCGTCGTCATAAATCTTGTGCTGTCGGAGCCCATAGGTTTAACCTGAACTTTTCCTCCAGCAGGTTCACGCATTACTCATATAAAAACACAGGATCCCTTTGTGATTAAGCCGGACCTGCTTAGTAACAAAAGGCGAGCGGAGGACACGGAGCTGCCGGAGCGTGGAGAGCGGCCCACACCTCGAGCCGACATGTGCCAACGCTCTCGGCCAATCGCAGCCCGCCGCGGGGCCGGAGCGATCGGGAACGCGGCGTGTTCAGGAAATGGAGAGTGGGTCGAGGGTGTTTACAGTTTATCCACGTGGTTTTCGCTTTGGTCGCATGGATCAATTCTTACGTTTCTAAGGCCATAGTTTAGATCAGTGGGCGGGACCCAAAAGTCGGTCATGGAACTATTTTTTTAGAGTTTATTGTATTTTTTTTAGCACATAAGACATGTTTATACAGTTTATTGATGTTAAGAAGAGAAAGATTCAACCTACAAATGTATTTTCTTCTTTGATGGCACATTTCCTGACTTTTTGCAACCCCCTGTGTGATCTTAAGAGCGGTTGTAACAAGAAAAGGTCTCCATTGTGAGGTCAATAAAGTCATATCTTATGTTATCAGTGTATCGCAAGGCTTTCCCAGAGAATTTCAATATTTGATGTATTAAGCTGGCCTGGGAACGAGCTGGAGGAGGTGTGCGTGGATCGGGAAGTCTGGGCATCTCTGTTCAGACTGTTGCCTCCGCGACCCGGCCCCGGATAAAGCGGAAGAAAATGGATGGATGGATGAAAAAAGTCTGGAAAAATTGTGTTTTTCACTATGATTTTAGCGTTATAGGGTTATTCAATTCTTAAACTAGCAATACTCTTACAGAAAATGCAATAGATTACATCATTTTTAAGCAGAGGAATGTTTTGTAGTTAGTAAAAATCATTTCAAAATATATATATATTTGGGTCGCAGCTAGTGGTTGCTGTTTCAAAGAAAACGGTCCATGGGACAGGTTTTTAGCACTTAAATTAAGAAAAGAAAACATCTCATCGCAATAAATTTCAATTTACTTGAAACAAGAAGTTTTCCCTTGACGTAAGTGCAAAAAATACTTCTTCCATCGACTGAATTTTTAATTAATGAGCTTATCAACATTTTTTTGAAGAGGGGAATAAAAACTTCCCGAGCCTGTAAAGAGAGGCCTTCTAAAAACTAAATGGACAAAACAGGACCTAGCAAAGACCTCTCCCAAGCCACTCACACACATTGGAACCATGCATGTAAACACACACTCCACTCCGATGGCCCATCCGTCCATAGGAGTGGATCCCTCCCCAAAATGGTGCCCCTCGAGGTTTACTAATTTTCTCCCATGCGGTTTTAAGGGTTGTTCCTCGATCTATTGTACATGTTTTTAGTGGTAGGGGAAACCGGAGCACCTGGAGGAAACCTACGCAGACACGGCGAGAACATGCAACCTCCACACAGAAAGGAAAGAAAATGGTAGAGTCAAGCTAAATGAGACTTCCATCGAGCATTGGCCAAGTGTAGTAACAAGGTATCAACAATAGTATAGAACAATTTTTGTTTCAAGTAGCAATTTGTATGTTGTCTTCGTGCCATACTTTCCCACTCTTCAACAATATCATGCAGCAGTAGTTTAATTTGAGCACATATGTGTGAGAAAACGGGAGGGGAAAAAAATCTAGAACCTCAAAGCGAACATTTGGTTTTACTTTGCGGATAATTCGTCTGAAACTCAAGTCGAGGCGGCCGCTAACTTTTGAGCCCCGAAAAACTCCCGACCGCCAGCACCACCAGCACCACCACCAGCAACAGATGAGCAATTAAGCAATTACAGCCATTTGGCCCAGAGTAAGCCATAAACACCTTTAAGTGTATTGTGCGCGTTCCACCGGGCTGCGATTTGCCATGTCAGCCGCCCCAGTCGCAGATGATTAATAGTTTAATTTTTCAAAACACAAATAATTTGATACAACGAGGGGGCTATTACCACATCTTGTAATAGACATGTTACACTGATGAAAGCGTTAATTTGTTTTTAGAGCACTTACAGGGGTTAGAAAAGCCACGCGCGCACCATCATCAATCATGTGTCACTTAACACACACACACGTAACACGGGGAGGGGATGCAAATGCGGCCCTGTTTGAACGCGCGGTGGGCCGGACAGCTGCCCCCGTACTGTTTTCACTGTAAAGAAAATTACACGTGCTCGTCCGCCGCCGAAGGGAGTGAGTGACGCGGAGAGACGGACAAGGGAGCGCCGATCAGGCAGGCTGTAATTACGACAGGCGACGCTGCGAAAGCACAAGCACACATGAGTGATACGGGTTTGAAGGGGAATACTTCGCGCTTTGAGTGCCGGATTATTGAGGTATAAGCGAAGGAAGGCATAAAGGGTGAGTGCATTATCGCAGGGTGACCAGATATTCCAGTTTTCGTGGTAAAAATGGGAATATTTCTTTACCTACGTTGAACGGTAAGACTGTTTGAGGGCTATTTATCAAGAAAAGGTGCTAAATAGTGAGGTCAAGTTGGAAAATTGCATGTAGTTATTTGTGGGCAGGCTGCCCCTACAGCAGATTATGTCAAACTCAAGGAAGTCTCTAGCCCATTCCTGTCAGGAGTTATGGATGTTTACAGAAATAACCAAAATGCTCTCTCCAGCAGCCAGGGGGCAGCAAACATTAAAATCAGAAGGAGGTGTTCTGTCACTGGTAAAAGTGTTGTTTTTAATGTTGTGGTGACACAGGCTTGTCATACCAGAATAAATCATTAGGCTACAGTCCTGTATCTTTGACCAGTTTTAAAATGTCAATCAATTGTGCTGAATTATTACAGTGCTAATTATTATTATTGATTTATAAAAATAAAAAAAAGTGTTTTCAATAGTATTTTCCTGTTTACAATATATGCGGCCCGTGACACACCAGCATATGTGAATTTCACCATCATAGGTGTCATTTCGACCCAAATGAGTTTGACACCCCTGACCTGCAGGGTTGCCACTCATTCTAGTCATTTCCAGGATTTTCCATGACATTTAAAAACACTAAATTGTTGTGATAGCGTGTTTCACGGTCCTCTCTGCCCTCCTGACTCACCAGCGCCCCCTGAGGATGTGATCTAGTAATGACTAAAACCTGTGGCTTTTTGGTCTGAAGAGATTGGAGCTCAGACGTGTAAAGCAGGTGGTTTCTTGGGAACATGGTAAAATGGGGGGTTCGGGAGTCCTCCCCTGGGAAAATTTTGAAATAGTAGATCATTTTCATGTGTTCTGGAGCAGAATGAGCTCGCCTTTATTCTGGTGGTGAGCAAAGTATCGTTTACATTTATTTTAAACAGAAAAGCAAAGGCAGGAGAAATATTTTCAAGGACAAAATATGTGTTTTCCATGACTAAAAGGCAGGTAACTTTCCAGGTTTTCCAGGTAGAGTGGGAACCCTATGTCCTAATTTTCACTTTAGTTTAGAGCAGGGGTAGGCAACGTTCGGCCCAGGGGCAAAATCCGTCCCTCCAGCATAGAACCTCTGGGCCAAGATGAATTTTGAAAAAGTACTGTAACTGCACACTTATTAGGTCAATAACCCGCTAAAGTAGTGTAAAATACTGAAAAAGCAGTTGATTCCTTTACATTTTTGTACAGGAACACCCCCCAAACCTCCCTGTTAGGTCATACTTGTACAGCACTAGGATTTGGAGAAAGTGGTGCTTATCTTTGGGCCACAAAAAAAAAAATCAATTTAAAAAAGCACAGGGACTTGGGACCGAGGGCTCAAAACTGGGACCGTCCCGGGTAAACTGGCCACCCTATCTCCGAACTATCTGTATCCAAATTGAAACGAGGCAAAGCTAAATGACAGATTTTAAGGTAAGGTATATAGAGGATGTGTCACTTTGTATGCGCCTGTTCCCATCGTTTTCACATAAATCAACTCCTGTAAAAAACATTTCAAGTGAGGTTTAAAGCCTGCTCTGTGTATGCGGCATATCTCTTACAAAATCTTTGGGTCAGAGGAAGGCCAAGACTGAATCTGAAGGGTTTTTTTTTTTTTTTTTTGTCCAACCTTGACCGTCCCGTGGAGAGTTTGCCATGAGGAGGCTAAGTGCTGGTGTGCTCAGTTCAAATGGATTACAAAGCTCTGTGTTGTTCAAGGGCCCGGGGTCTGCTCATCTGAAGTTCAACCCCGAGCACAAACCTGCGTGTGTGGCTGCTTTTCCACGGAGATGTTGTTTACTGCAAGTTCAAACAATGGCGGAAAGTATAGAGACGGTTTTAATATTGTATGCAACACGGGGTACAAAAATGGCCATGATACTAATTGATCTGTACTAAATTAAAGGCACATGGCACATCAGTTTGCTCAATGATAACAACGTAAGGGGAGAAATTTTGCTCTCTTGTCAGTTTGCTCTCTTAACATATAAACATTCACCTGGAAAATAATAAAGGACATAATCTTTACAGTAAGGAGTGTAATCAACGTTTCTTCATCGAATAATATTGGAAATTGTAACTTCATTGACCATATTCGGATAACATCAAACAGCCAAACCTTCCAGTCTTGTATTTAACAATATTCCAAAGGTTTGTTGAGAGGGATTTTTCAATATTTTATTCCTAGCCTGATTTATTGAGCTCTGAACCCGAAAAAACAATTAAGGCAAAATTAGATTTTTTAGATTATTCAAAAAACAAGAAAAATATCCAAAATCCCCTATAGCCAAATCTTTGCAGCTAATATACCAGCAATAAAAAAAAACATGCATTTAAACCTGGCTCTAACCATTATCAGGGTTTCCGCGAGGCATTAAAAGTCGAGACATGAATTGTGTCAAAAATAAGGCCTTAAATGGTCTAGTCTGGAGTTTTGGCAGCAATCATACAGTATTTCTGGTCAAAAGTTGTCCATTGTTTCAAATTTTCTATTGAATATGGACATTCATATTAAATATGTACTGATTTGTGGCGTTTGTAGCATTAAAATTGTAGTATTTGGGCATTAAAAAGCATTAAATTTGACTTGCCACTCCCTGTATAAACCCTGATAATTAAAATTCTGCCGCCAAAACTATAGGCAGTTTTCATGCATAAAATGACTGAAGACTTCCAATACATTTTTTCCTCATTTGTATGTCTGTAATCTACATCGAAAACTTCATAATCATATCAATTTTCCCCTAGTCACCTGCAGTGTCTGGCCTTAAGGAGTGACTGAGCTGGTCAGGATTTCATACTAATCTGGAGCGCCCTCTGCAGGCAGTAGTGGGAGTGACACAATCATAGAATGTAGGACAGTTTTCCTTCCTCTGTGACGCAATACACTCCAAGAAAATAGGATTGAGTCCTTCTGCAGTAGCATAGTACTCAAAACTGAAGCAAAATAGTACTCGAAAAGCTAATAAAGTGAATTTGGCTTGATATGTCTCCTTATTTTTGCACTCATTGGGAAAAAATGACATGTTTAATATATGTTTTTAGCTTCATATTACAGTATATTTGATGATTTTGTGCTGTGAATCTGAACAAAAACGGATACAGAAAACTACTGAACTGAAAATAATGTAGTGATAGGTGATACTGTATATTGCTGAAATTACAGGGGTACTTTAGTTGCAGGATAAATGCTTTTACCGAGCCACAGCACTCTCAACAACAGTTGAATGTGGTTTGTAAGGAAAGATTTTGGTCCCTTTCTATAAACAGAACACTCCAACTACAATATCAAAATGTCTGTGATTATACCGTCCCAGTGGTCCCCATTATACAGCACCGTATTGTTAGGCCGAAATTATGGCTAAACCAGGTCTAGACCATGACTACAATGGTTCCAAACAAGGAAGAAAATGCTAATAAATTGATATTAATTAAAGCCACACCACGGGAAACATTCCAGGTTGCAAACGAAAAACATACAAATGATGCTAGTTTTAAAATGGGTTATTAATATAAAGTATGTGGAAGGAAAAGGTCCTAATGTTGGGCTATTTGTAAACAAAGCAGCAACATCTCCATGGAGCCAGGCTGGTGATGTCGTGCTCCCAACAAAGGTATGAGTCAGGTGGGAGGATCGGTGAACCCGCTCTGGTAGGAATGGAGTATTACAGCATTTTTCACTGATAGAAACATCTGCAAAAAATGAAATCTTGATTTTTTTTTATTGGGTGAGAACATGTATAAGTATAGTGGTTGGAATCTCTCGGCGGTTAGTTGTGGAGCGACCCTCAGGAGCGGGCAGGGGAGCTGTACTTTATAAAAATTGATTTGGCCCTTGATGTGAAAAAGGTTCCCCACCCCTGATCTAGTATGTTGTGGACAGGGTCCACCAGCCAGATCCTAAGGAAAAGCGCTACACACAATACTGGTAGGCACAATACTGATTCTACAATACAGTCTGTAGGACACAATGAGAACATGTAGGCTGCCTTTAGATGGAGTGTATGAAATGAAGTGCCAAGACAAAAACTAGAGGAAAAAAAGCAGCTAAAAGATAAACTGACAGTGCCCAGGTCGGACTTGATTGCACCTGGCTGTGGCCACTGGCCAGTCAAAATGCAGGTAAACATGGGTAGATGGGCACCGTGCCAGGCGGGTTTTGCCAGGTGAAAACCAGCACTTGTAGAGACAGTCTGCATCAGTGTTGGGCAAGTTACTTTAAAATTGTAATACATTCTATATTACTAGTTACAGCTTTAAAAATGTAATGTTTGTGTAACATATTACCGGTTCAAAAATGTAACCAAGTTAGTTAATTTTGCTTCATGTTTGGCAAAATATAAACTGAAAATAGTGAGAATACTGGCACCGCGCAAAAGTGCAGTCGATGATCTCCTTCTACTCAGCCATCTCCATTCTCTCATGTTTCATTTCGACAGTGCTAGCTACACGAGCCCCGGAAGTGTACTGCAGATCTTCTACATCGGCATCAACTTGATTTGGTATGGTACTTTTGTATTGCGTTACCCCCAACACTGGTCAGCATACAACAACTTAAAAACCACTACCCAAAATAAACAGGGTATCTCATTTGTGCCTTAGATGCCCCCTGCCCCCTCTCTATCTCTGATGTCCCGACTCTGCTCCTCTTTTACAGTAAATGAGTTTGGTGCTTTGTGTTTTCGCAGCAGCTCCTTGTTGACACATCAGCCGCCGCCGCCGCCGCCACACCAACGCTCCCGCGGCCTGATTGGGACCAGGAGCGTTCCAGTGCATTTCAGGCATCTTGACAGACTTCAGGGTTAAGATGTTCTGAATTAGATTTGAATTACAACCACTAAATGCCCCTGTCAAAGCTCATTACGGCTGACACTGCCCATGTGCCGGCGTCGCTCTCACAACGCGGCGAGAGCTTAAACAAAGGGATACTCTAAAGGCATCGCGGCGGAACAGTGTGACAGAATAAAAGGCTAAGAGGGAGATAAGAACGGTGTAATCTACACTTTCGCCGAGGAGCAGGAAGATCAGAGACAATCTTTTGAAGAGATATCAATAAATGCATTAAGCAGATTCAAAAAGCGGTTTGAAAAATGATATACTTCAGATTGACTCATTTTAAAGGGGAGACGCTACAGGGAAAACTTTCTTTTTTTTTTCATTTTCAGATTTTGGTCCAGTTTGTGCTTAACAGAACTGGAAACAATGCTAGAAGGACAATTCATGTGTTTATGGTCTTTTAATGGCGACTAAAGACATCTGCTTCTTCTTGGTTTTACACCTGGTTTAGACCTGGTGTTGTAGTGGTTTAGTCTTTGTTAAGACCGGTTTTAGTCTAGGTTTCAGGTCTAGGTCTAGTTTTGACATGCTTCCCTCATGGTTTAGTCCTGGTTTAATCCTGGTTCAGTCTGTGATATTGTCCAGGTTTAGACCTGATTTAGACCCAGTTTTCTCTTGGTTTATTTCTCATTGAGTCCTTGGGTTTGGACCCGGTTTAGTCTTGGTTTAGTCCAGGTTTAGTCCTGGTTTAGTTCAGGATAATGGTTTAGTCCTGGTTTAGATGTTTT
>OMNZ01089014.1:2097-21137 GCA_900303255.1 Lesueurigobius sanzi
AAGTCTGGGAATGGCTGACCTTTTCTATACAGTAATGAGTATAATTATTGCATTGATTAAACATTTCTCCATAGAACTATACAGAAAATTGTGAATTCAATGACCATTTTCTCAAAATGCATTTTTCTCACATTGCAGTGACGACTTCTCCGTTTTATGAGACAATCTAGGACTTATCAATATTTTGAAGGTTTGTTCAGAGGGATATTTCAATATTTCATTCTTAGCCTGATTTATTGACTTTTGAACACCCAAAAACAAGGCAAAGTTTCAATGTTTACAGATTTAATCACTAATAATTAGTTTATTCAAAAGTAGTGATATATGAACAAAGTAACACCGTACATTTAAACCTGGCTTGATCCTTTATTTAGATGTTATTGCCAAAACTGTGTACAATTTTGGCAACATTTACACATAAAATACCTACAAACATAAAATGACTGAACTTGCAATACATTTTCTTCTCATATTTATGTCAGCAAAATACAGAAAAAGTTCCAAATTAATATCACTCAGTTTAAAATGTTTCCCTATTCAGCTGCAGTGTCTCGCCTCTCGCTCGTTTCTTTGCAAAGGGAGCTGCTGAATGACAAACAAATCTCTCTTAATGGCATTTTCATCCTCAAATGGCCCCAATTTGCACTCAAATCAGAAATGGCATGAAGCAGTTGTTTAATTTTCCAAATGAAGTCATATTTTCTGTGATATTTCCGTCCTCAACGCAGATTTCCAGCCCATGTTTATTAATTGGCCGTGATTTGAATATATTGTCGTCTCTGTGGACACTTGGGGGCAGGGACTTCAGACTTGGGCGGATCAGGGCAGGACTCATTAAAGCCACACGCATATGGAGGAAATAAAACGCCAAACCAGCAGCAGTCACTGAAGAACAATAGTCGTAACTGGTATCGGATCTTGGGCAGGTGCATTTCTCCCTAATAATCACAGAGAAAGTTGGTTATTCCAGTTGCCTTTTTAGGGCCTTCACTTTAGAGTGGAAGAAGAAGAGCAGAAACAATCTCAAAATGAAAAAGTGTCTTGGCCTAGTGCAAAGAAATGGGCTTCTTTGCATTTAAGGAACATGAATATTGGGTTAATAGATACTGATTCTTGCAGCATAGGCATCAGAGAGTGCAGGTGACATAACATAAGCCAAGTGTTGTTCATGTACTGGCACTGAAAAACAAAAATAATTAATAGGAAGGCCCCCAGTAGACTTGTCACTATATTAGGCTCTGTGCATGGAATGTTCTGTGTGTAGGGTAAGGAGCACTTCCTGTCCACATTTAAACGCAAATTAACATAAGATAAAAAAAACAAAACAGAAGAAAACTTCAATAAATGTAAAGCAAAGTGTGTTTCACAAAAAAAAATTCATGTTGTGGTGCTGTTTTACGTTAGCGTTAGCCTTTAGCTTCAGGGCTAGAACATCTACATTTGCAAACACGATCTCTCCTCTGGTGAAGTATTTACATCTTGTGTAAAGTGTTTTCCATGTTGTAAGTTATTGTCCAACAGCTGCATGTTTTCAGCTATTTACTGTTCAAACATTTATTCATTTCAACAAGACTAGCTCTTTAAAGATACAGACGGCAACTTTGTGAACGTCCACAAACTGAGGGGGAAAACAAAGCATAAAAATATCTAAACTTTAAAACTGCTCCACAACTACTTTAGCAAATCCTGAATTACGGATGTACAGTATGTTCAACCAAATGAAGATAGAGACACTAAGAGGAACAAAGGGGTTCAAAGACACAATTCACCATAATGCTACCGTTAGCTTCATGCTACATGCTAGCGGCTAACTTTGAGTGCAGGTTTTTCGCTTCTACTGGACAATGTTGCTCAATTAAAAAAATGTAGAACTATGTCAAAACGTTTACAAGGACCCTGTTTTGACTCAACTTTATTTATGTGGTAAATATGCTTTTCGTCTGTCAGAAAATACCCAAAAAGAGTAAAAAAAATGGTGATTCCCATAACAAGCTTGTAACATTCTATTTCCCCCCCTTGGCTAGGCCACAGCCCCTAGTAAGAACAGGAAACAGGAAGTTACCCTAGGAATCCGTCTGTGTAGGTTCTCAGTCGTACAGGAGGTGTCCATCGTAGGCAAAGATTCTTCAGTCTTCATCTGTACTCTGTAGCTGAAGTGTAGGACGTTTCGATCTTAGTCCAAAGATTGTCATCAGCTTAATAAAGACTTGAACACATTCGCCAGATGAAGACTGAAGAATCTTTGCCTACGAAGGGTTACCCTAGGAAGTTAGCAGGACGTTATAGCAACTGTTGGAGGAATATTTATTTTTGGTCTATTTTTTTTCCAGCTTTTTTAAATATTTAGGCATGTTCACTGAAATATTGTTTTCTTTTGCTTCAAATGTTATTAAGTACGTTCAGAAAAAGGGATATTGTGATTTTCTATTTCAGTGACTCATAATGGTCTGCAATTTGATCATTTATTACGATATTTTCCAGCCTCATATATCGAACTTCTAATGTTGTTATCGTGACATCTCTGGCCCACAGTCCAGCATAGTGGGTGGCGGTAATGCACCTTTTCTTTGCCATTAAGCAAGAAGAAGATGTTATGGTGACAGGCCTTGTACCCAGCACTTGTCAAATTAGCCTTTTATCCATTTAGCATTTTCCGCATATTATGACACTCCAGATAAGCTGCAGCGTTTCTTGGTACTGTACTCCGTTGTATTTGACCCAAACAAGGCAGAACTCCAGTAACAAAAAGGCTGGGTAATTGCAAATACTAAAGTGATATCTCAATCCCTAACAACATTCTCATATATTAGTATTTCTGTTGCCTCTTGTCTCTCAGGTTGCCTCAGTTCAAAGAAGAAGCCAAAAGTTTTGTCGGTGCCAACATGAAGAAGGTAAGGCTGGGGATTGAACGCCACACCTTTTACATACAGTAGCTACTCTCTACAGTTTGCCTGCTTCACTGGTGCATGTTTAACTATTATTTCCCTCTAAAAACAACCCTAAAACCACGATCAGAACCTTGTGTTGCTGGATGATCTTTTCTTGCATGAATCCCCTGCATCTGAACCCACCGACAGAACCCGTCAAAGGCTTGGAGACGCTTCAGGTTTTGCTTTATTTTCGACACCGTTTACGTCGTGTGATTCTCGTTGAAGATGTTAAACTATGAACGAACACATGGACTTGCCAGTTTCTGAATTAACTTGGTTGCCGTTGTTTCCGTGTGCATTGAGCAGGTTCAAACCAGCAAGGTAGGACAACTCAGAAAATCAAGTCGTAAATAAAATACAAATGCAGCGCGGTCTCCCTCTCTGGCCGCGGCTTCTGAGCCCTCCCAAAAGCAAACACTTCAGCGCGTCTCGTGGTTTCACTTTGGACTAGCCTACAGTATGTCTTCACAGCGATGATGAGCACATGGGCTTGGATAATAGCGATGGACAGAGAGAAAAAGAGAGAGAAAGGAGGTGCGCAGAGGTAAGAGTAGGGCTGGGCGTTTATGAAGAAAAAAAAAAAAATCTTGATTATTTTCCCCATATTGAGCGATTTCGATTTGATTTTTGTCTAAATTAGAAAAAAAACAAACACATACGGCCTTAACTATAGTAACGGTGATCATACAGATTGTGGCTCACGGCCTGTTGTAATGCTACATCACTTCTAAACTAGGTAAGAGATGCACCGAGCTCCTGTAACACAGCTGGATATTTTCTGTTTGTCTGCGCTGTTTCAGAAAAAAACAGAAAAAAGTGAAACCTGCAAAACGATCCGCTCTGGCGTCACCGTGTAAAGGGTTCAAAGTGCAAAACTGCGTTTCTCACATAGGCAGGCGTAGTGTTGCCCTGAGCGGCAGTGGAAGAGGGGGAAGACAGAGCTGTGACTTACCCCCGCGATGTCCCGAGCTCTCTGCTTTGTTTGCACCATCCCAGACCACGGAGTACGCCAATGCACGGTGAAGAAAAAGTATTGAAAACGGAAACTATCCACTGAAGAAATATCAAGTTTCTGCTAAGAGCAACTAAATGCTTCCTTTGGCACTTCAAAATAAAAGTCCCCAATATTCCAGCGAGAGGAACAGCTTTATTGTGATGAGGTCCTGCAGCAACACCTCATGTAACTTTGCGCAGACAAGATGAACGTCTCACCATCAGGAAGGTTATTAGCTACTTCATCGGTGCCTCTGATGCTTTATTTATGCTATTATAGAGCAATTCCTTTGTATTCATGTTAAAATACACGGGTAAATTAAGTAACTAATGATGTTACCAGGCGACAACAGAAATAAATGTGACATTTCACACACTTTTGCGCTGCCATTTAAATGCAGATGTCACCCAGAAACGGCCGTCTAAATGTGGAGTTAAAAGTGGAAACTAAACAGCACTTATACGGTTTTTGGAGTGAAATCGAAAAGTCCGACACTTCAACTACAGAGTACAGATGAAGACTGAAGAATCTTTGCCTACGATCACTCCATATGGTTCATTCTTAAATCAACGCCTTCATTGAGAATCTACAACGTAAATCGCCTTGGAAATAAAAGTAAAACCAAAACATGAAAAAGCGTTTCCAAACTTTTGTCCGGTGTTGTACATTTCTCAAATCTCCACTGTGTCCAAGTAGAAACTTTGGAACCAAACACTGCACTGATTCTCAAAACAATATGTCCACTCCCCTGCTCCTCTGGTCTTGTTCTCCTCTCTGTCACTAATCTCACTAAACCTGCCTTCTCTCCTGAGGCTTACAACATAATGTGGAAAAACAAACGTGTTCAGGTAAGAAACACAAAGAAATACAATTCAAAAATTTAAATGTAACAAAAAAAAAGAGGAATACACAATTGAAATCTCTTGAGTAAGAACCAAAAGATCTCTTTCAGTGTGATCAGTTTGGGGCGGGGCTTCATTGACATGCACTGATCTCACCAAAATAAACAAAATAAAATGTGAATGTTGCTTCTAGTCCAGGGGGTTGGCGACATCACACCCTGGGGACAAATCCAAACTCCAGCATAGAACTAGAGATCATTTTTGAGGAATTGGATTGCCCACAACAGAGATCAAACACTGCTCTGAGAATGTGCTGAATGTTCTCCCCGTTATCCAACCCCTTTCTCCTTGACCTGCCCTGTCCAACAAACCTTATGGGCCAAAAAAATCCTTTAAAAGAACAGTTAGAAGGCTACAAGGGGACTTTCATATTAAAGTTTTGTGTTGTGTCAAATGTTAAATTACAAATTATCAGAAACATTTTAGTGTTTTGCATTGTCGAGACGTTTTTGAAATGGAAAATGAAGTTTGTTTTCAAAGTAGGCTTACAATATCCTGGTTCTATTGGTGTAATTGTGTGTAAACAGCTCTGAAAAAGGGGATTCTTGCATTAGTTTAGCAGTCCAGATGTTGATGGACCTGGGCCTGGTTTAGAATGTGGCCTGTGGAGTTGGTCTTTATTTTAAAATGTTAAATTGCAAATCTTTATACCAGTAAAGTTGCAGAAAACTTACAACTCAAGTGTTCTTCAGGCTAATGCGGCCAGAAAAAAATGTGTAGAATGAGTGGAAGTGGAGTAAAAAATAGGTTGTGTTCATGTTACAGAATTCTGTTTCAGTTGGAGCAGGTGCCAGTACAGACCGACAGGAGAGAAAGTTTTTGAAAGAAATTTCCAAATAGGAAATTGACAAATGTTGTACTTATTTGATTCTTATTCTTATGGCTGAAAGATGTTTCTACTGGCCAACATCACGCACATGTTTTTGAAATTTGTCACCTTAGTTTGACCTTAGTTCATATGCGCTGACAGATTAGACTTTGTGACAGTTTTTGTTTCATGTGGATTAGCCCAGGAATTAGAGAAATTAACAATAAACTAATTCCAGGCAACTGGTAAGTTTCCAACCTCGAACTGGTAATTACAGCTTGTCGGAGCTGTAATTGTCGGAGATGTTCAGAGCGGTCAGAGTTAGGGCTGGGTATCTTTTTTCGATACTTATACTAAATTATTTGTCATCTACACAAAAAAAGTAAATATCTAGATAAGTTTAAATGCCTTAAATTCATCTTGTTTATCTAAATTTGAGCTGTTTTGACGAGTTAAGATTAAGTGTCTCATTTGACCTGATTCTAACTTGTTCTAAGGTGTTTTTGACTTGTTTCAATAGATTTCTACTTACTTCCTTTTTTTTAATTTTATTTATTTATTTAAGATGGGACAGTGCACATTAATTAACATGAGTCCTTAAAGTCCACATGTAAATATGCCAGAGTTAGCCACGTGGCTAATTTTCATCTGTAGTCCCAGGGCAGGTTGATGTTTACAGCCAGGACAGGCCACACAACAGAAGGACAATGGTTAACAAGCAAGGAGTTAGTACTGTATGTAAAACAGTAGAATGAACACAATGATGGTAAACAGACAACATAAGCAGACAACACTAACCCACATAGCACAGAATGTTAGTTATTATCATTATAAACTCCATGTCCACGCTGTGACTGCAGGATTGATTTTCCATAAGCCAGAGTTTGACTGATCCAGTGAAAGTTTTTTTTTAATTTATTTGCCAATGGGGTAAGAAAATTGGTCTTGTCCTTTTATCTTGGCAGTTTTATCTTCCGAATTCAAGCAAGATTATCTTGGAATATGTAAAAATTGTCATGAAATAAGCCAGTAGTAAATATGTCTAATCTCAAAACTAATCTCAAGACTAATAGTCTCAAATCAAGTCATTTATACTCGTAAAAACCATAAAACAGAACAATAATGATCATTTATTCAATAAAATACTGTTTCTTTTATTGTTTTCATCATTTATTTGAGTTGAAACACCTAAGTCACTTTCTTTAGATCCAGCAGGCATCAAAATTTGCTTTCTAAAGATAAATATTTTTTCGGTACCAATTTATTTTTCAATGCCGGTACTACCTTGAAACCTTGATACTGGTATAGTTTAACGGTACCCAGCCCTAGTCAGAGTTCATATAGAACTGAAGACAATGGCGCCCCCAGTGGAGAAGTGCAACGAAATGATAGCTTTCATTTAGCCACTCAATGTATCCTATTCTTGCATAATTTAAGAGTGCCTCTGCTTTCTCTCATTCTACTAAAAATTGTGAGATTTCTTATACAACTTTTGCACAGATATTATATTAAAGTATCCAGTTGTTTCGTTATAAGTTAGAAGATTGAAAGTGCTCCTTAGTTTACATAAAGTTGTGCTCAAAATTTTACATGCCTTGGCAGAATGTCAGGGCATGTAAACTTATGCATTTCATAGAATGTGAATGATAAACATGTATTATTATTACTCATGGTTAGTGGTTTGTGTGAAGCCATTTATTGCCAAAAAAAAAACCCTGTTTTGTTTTAGCTTTACAACTAGAAACTAGCCAAATGTCCCTGATCAAAAGTTTACATATTGTGCATCTTGAAACAAGAGTCCAATTTTGTCAGAGTCCTGTATTTCAGCTGAAGTGAGTTTTTCTTTGCTCCTGAACAGTTTTCCTGGCAGTTGTTGAAGGGCATGTAAACGTTAGATCAGGGACATTTGAGTAGTTCCTGTTTCATTATGATTTCAAAAGAGTAAACTCAGTTCTTTGGCAATAAACGGCTTCGGAAAAAAAAGATTTTGGTGTAATCGTTCACGTTCTATGAAATATGGCCAAAAAATTAAAAGGGGATGTAAAGTAAATGTCTAAATGTCTAAAAATGTATTTGTAGAATGTATTTTGATTAAAAAGCCTGTGTCTGTCCTCAGTTGAAGATGAGAGCCGGAGGGATGAGCGAGTCGTCCAAATGGAAGAAGCAGAAACGCTCGCCCCGCCCCTCGCATCACATGGTACGCAGCCAGAGCGGGAACATGGACCAATCAGCTCTCAGCAACAACAACCTGTCAGGTAACGCCCCTCCCTGCCTCTACAACCTGTGTCCTCAAATCCCATTCAGTTTCCCCATAGAGCTCCGGTTTGTGTTGTCAAAACCATCGAAAGTGTTCTGGGAAAATGATCATAAACCAATGGAGGTTTGATTTACTCTATAAGTTCATCGAAAATACAAACGATAAGACGGTAACGACATGTTTGGATCAAATTTTGTGTAAATGTTGTGTCCGCTTTAGAAGTGTTTGCTCAAGATTTCTATTTATTTAAGGATCGTCTCATTTTCATGGAGGTCCTGAATGTTCTGTTGTGTCCAATTAAATTCATATCCAAATTTCCCATAATTTCTCTATTCAGGTGAATGGTTGCAACTTACAAATCTTAAGAAATTATAAATATATAGCTTTGTTGCATTCGTGGTATTAAAATCCATTGAATTTGACTTCTTGGTACCTTTTAAGCCTCGTAGCTGATGGAGCTTTTCCCACGACTCTTTTCTAAACTTTTTCAGTAATATTGATTTTAGTTAGCATTAATCGATGGACAGGTTTTGCTAGTTCTCCTGAAAATGCCGTATTTCTGTGGAAACATTCAATTTAAAACATCCCAAATGGGGGGATATGAGCAATCGGGGGAATACCGGCTGTCGGACAAAATTTAGCTGATATGAAAACTAGTCATGAAAGCTTAAATTTCCCCCAATTCAGGCAATACATTCATTTTACAGGCAGAAAAAGCTCCAAATGTCTAGTAGTATATTGTAATGCACTTGAATGTAACAATGAGAAGTATTTTCTTTTCGATCAGACCAGTTTAAGTTTCTCTGCAGACCTGACCGTTTCGATTGCTCACTTTCTGCAGTCTTCCTCAGAGTTGGTCACATGATGTTACTGTGACGTGTTTTGTCAGCAGATTTATACAGTCTTTGGCGCTGTTTTCCCACCGGTGCGGGCAGGACTACAGCGCCATCTGCAGTCCGACTTCTTCAGTACAGCGTCCCAGCTGTGTGAAAGCAAAAAAGCCCCCTCATCCCGGTTTACTGTCCCGGGGGCACGTTTCCGAATTTCAATAGCTTCCTTTATCCAGCGCCGATATGTGTTGTCCTCAGTGCCGATGATTTTGTAATGGTCCGAGATAGCGGATTTGAGTTGTTCCTGTTCAGCTTTTTAGCCACACTGGTGGGAAAACGGTGCCAAAGACGGTAATCAGCTGACAAGACACGTTACAGCAACATCATGCCGTAACGTATGTAACGTATAACAAAGTCTTTTCAAAATTGACAACTTTTTTTCTATGACTGAAACCTTGCTATAGTCATAAATATGTAAATATAGGCCTTTCCAAAACACTTAATATATCGGTTTCAGACCCCAAAAATCCACATCGGTCGGGTCCTAATCCCAAACTTTACTCTTATGACGCTGCAGGTGATTAGGGGAAAAACTTCCATTTAGAAATATTAGAATATTCTGTACATTACTGACATAAATAAGAGGAAATAACATAAAAAGTTGTCTCCAAACTCTTTCTGACATTTACTAATACATTTCAAACATAGATATGAGTTCATAAACAGGTTTCACACCTTTCAGGGAGCAACATTGTCAAGTTTATGGTAAAAATTAACGATGAACGACTCCCAGACCCCCCTCTGACCTGTCCCTGTCCCTCCCGCAGCCGGTGTGCCCTTCCTGGACTCGGGCTCGGCTCCTGGCCCCCTGCGCTCCTCGGACAGCACCGGTTCTCTGTCCAGTCCCACAGACAGCGGCTTGGACACGTGTTCAAAGACTCCGTCCAGAGAAGACCTGTCCGAGCTGGAGCACAACAGCGCCCCCGGTGGAGGCAGCGAGCAGAGCACTGCAGATGGACAGGTATCCAAGTTAAACACAGACTGGAAAGATTCTCTGGCAGTAAATGGAGATTGACAATGTTAAACTTAGATGGATATCTACATTTGTTTTGAAGTGAAATGTTCAAAATTGTTCATTTTTAATTACAAATAATGAAAGAGGAAGCGAGTAAATTTAATTCATAATTGTGGTCCAAGCTCATTTCCTAAAATCCCATTTCTTCATAGAGATGGTTTTATAAGAACATTTCACAACTTGCAGGTTCACTTTTTAGAGTCACTGTCACAGAAATGCTGAAAAGTAGCCTGCAAACTTATGAAATTGACAAAAATGCTTTATATTTAAATACACACTATTATTTGTACAATATACTGTATGAGGAAAAAATTAATTTTATTCCACTACTATAAAAAAAAGTCAGGTATAGGGCAGGTATTGGGCCCTTCAGAACACAGAAAGAGTCCTCAGGGGAGGACAACTGTTGTTTGACTGTCAATATAAAATGTAAAAGTGTGTAAAATGTTGTGGTTTGCATTTTTTGTTGTTGTAAGTAGCACAAAATGTTAATAGAAAATGTGATTTTTGACAGATATTAAGATCTGTGTCCTCTCTCTCCCTCTGTGTCTCAGGTCGATGGGACGACCGTGAGCTCGGCCCAGTCGGCGTCGGTGGAGTCTATCCCTGAGGTTCTGGAGGACAACGCCTCAGTGTCCGACACGTCCTCAGTCCACGACATGGATTACGTCAACCCCCGAGGAGTGCGCTTCACCCAGTCCAGCCACAGAGACGGTAAGACCCCCAGAAACCTACAATTACATTTACCATGGAGCAGAGGAGACAGAGGTCAGGTGTGGAATACACAGATCAACAGCATTATCCCCGTGTGCAGGAGCGTCTTTGATCCCGTACGGTCTGCCGTGTCTGCGAGAGCTCTTCCGCTTCCTGATCTCGCTGACGAACCCTCACGATCGCCACAACACAGACTCCATGATGCACATGGGTCTGCAGCTGCTCACCGTGGCTCTGGAGTCGGCCAACGTGGCCAACTACCAGTCTCTGCTGGTTCTGGTGAAGGACGAGCTCTGTCGGCACCTCATTCAGGTACCAGATCCTTCATGACCGTATCGGGTCTTTTGAACGTGTAGCAAGTATGACAGTGTAATGGTGTAGGCTAGTTTCAGAAGGCTGGTATTCACTTGCCGAGGGAGAGGCAGAGACTGAAGTTAGTTTTTGGTGGTACTATATATATTGTATGGAAGTAGTAATAAAATTCAAGGTGCAAATATTTAACAGTGAAAAGAAAAATAGATAAGTGCTAATTAATAAATGAATGGCCAAAAACAACAAGCTCAATTTCATCGATTAGATAAGAATCTGTGTCTGGCAAAATCTCAATCTGGCAAAAGGTCCTAGGTCCACAATGTGATTGTGCAAAATACCAAAAACAGCACAAAAACAAATTCCCAACCCACCCACGGCTCTGTTTTGTTCAGATTTACGCAGAACAAGCTCAAAAATCTCAACAACAGCAGAGCACATGGCAAAAAAAGACATCTTGACAGGTTAAAATGTCTCAAATGGTTCACTTTGAGTAATTGTGACTTGCCAAGTAAAAAAATCTGCCAGAGGACCATGTATTTTAGCTCTTCAAATAAAGAAAATCAGCTAATTTCAAGTAAACTGAGATTCATTTCCTAATTTTAAGTGCACGGATCAGATTTGTCTTATTTTAGGAGCCAGTTTCATCTAAAACTATTCATGTGTGATGTTTTCTGTGCTGCAGCTGCTGAGCGTGGAGAAGATGAACCTTTACGCCTCGTCCATCCGTCTGTGCTTCCTGCTGTTCGAGTCCATGAGAGTCCACCTCAAGTTCCAGCTGGAGGTAAAGCTTCCATCGTTTCTCTAATCACTCTTTAGACCAGGGTTTGGCCAGTTGTGTTGATGGAGGGCCGACCTTGTTCCTCGTCAAAGAAACAGAGCCCAAAGCTCCCAATCATGGGACCAGGAGTTTTGAGGGGACATTTTTAAAGGAACTGGGGCCTTTTCAGCATAAATGAGATACATAACTTAAAAAGTGCCTAAATTGAGAGAATGAGTTGATTTTGAGTGGGTTTTGACTGTCTAGACTCGAGAATAGTGGACTGGAGTAACAGCTGTGTGTCCTCCTCAGATGTACCTGAAGAGGCTGATGGACATCATCACCTCTGAGAACATGAAGATGCCGTACGAGGTGAAGGAGATGGCTCTGGAGGCCGTGGTTCAGCTGTGGAGGATCCCCAGCTTCGTCACAGAGCTGTACCTCAACTACGACTGCGACTACTACTGCAGTAACCTGTTCGAGGACCTCACCAAACTACTGTCTAAGGTACTTCTACTGCTGTTATGTATATCCGACTCAATGATACTTTATTTGTAGAGCAAAGTTTACAGCAGAGTTAGTACGACAAAGCTCTGAACACAGCAGTGAAAAATGACAGTCATTTTAGATTATTATTTCTTCACTGTGTACAATATACATAATTAATTCATGGAGTGTGATAGATGGTTTCCAAAACCCCCCAGGCCTCAACTACAGAAGTAAAAATTACAGTGAACTATTAAAAAAACTTGTTTTCGCATTTTTTTTTTTTTTATCACGAAACTAGACACTGTAACACAGCTTATGTGTGATTTTAGGAGCTCTGTGATGAGCAGAACTGAAATAAATGATGAACAAAAACATTTCATCTGAGCATTTTATCACAACGGCATATGATTGTTATTGCTGCATTGTGTCCAACCATATACTTCAGGTTGTAACATGTCACCTGTCTTTTCCAAGGGGATAAACACAACGCACTTTTAGGATAGCATGCGGTTTGAAATAACTAACAAACAAATAATGGAGATTTGGCGATGAAACCCACCCAAACGCTTGCGCGTATTCCCATTTACAAAACACAAAACAACGCACTGAAGACATGATCAATAATGTTCAGATCAGTTCGGGTGTACAGACCCCGTCAGGCTTGGTTTCTACAAGATAAAGACAAAAAAACATGGATTATAGCTACAGGTAGCAGCAGTGTTGTTGTTGAGGCCATCAGTGCCAGATTTACTCACAGCAGCAACGTGCGTCTTCTCCTCCCTCCTCCGCCGCGGTCTCTAAGCTGTGCCAGCAAGTAGGTTAAAATCCACAAAATAACGTAAACTCCAAAGCAAGGCATCTCTAGCCTGAAACAGTCCCAGCCGAGAAACAGCAAGGCAACAGCCAAGTCAGCGTGTGACGTCACGGCCGCGTGCGTGAACATACTCTCTAAATGATTGTTCACGCAAGGTTGGAACCACTACACACCCTCATATCACCAATGTGTTGAGAAAGAGTTTAACGATACATTAATCTCCAAACTACAGCTGACACATGTTCCTCTCGTGTTTCAGAACGCCTTCCCCGTGTCTGGGCAGCTCTACACCACTCACCTTTTGTCTCTGGAGGCTCTGCTCACGGTCATCGACAGCACAGAGTCCCACTGTCAGAACAACAAGGTCCCCACCTCCAGCACCATCTCCACCTCCACCAGCTCCAGCCTGAAGGTGCAGAAGAGCCAAGAGCAGGAGAGCATCCAGGAGAACGACCAAGAGAGCTCAGACGCCAACGGTACAGGCTCAAACGCTGTGTCAGAATGTCCTCCCTGCATGATATATCGCAAATAATATTCTATTATTGTTCAAGTGACATCACAACATTCAAAAGAGCATATAGCTTCAAATTTAGGCTGATTAAAGAAATGTCTTTTGAGCACAACGGTATAAATGCGTGGATTTTGAGATTACCTTGTTGAGGGAATAGTGTTGACCTTTGTGCACTTCTGTTCCTCAGACGTCCAGAGACCGAGCCCCAACGGTGTCCCGGTGAACCCCGCTCAGAGCGACCCGTCCCTGGGTTACCCTCCCACCAGCGGCCCCCTCATGGCAGACAAGATGAGGCTGGGGAGGTCGGACCAGGACCCAGACCCAGGTCAGCTCTGTGAGGACTTTGTTCACTCTGTAATAAGTGGCAGAAGGTTTTAAGTCCGCTGTGTGTTTGTTTCAGTGGATAAGAGAGTCCTGAAGAAGCCACACCGGTTCTCCTCATGTTTACCGGACACTCAGGAGCTCTTGGAGATCAGGACCAAGAAGAAGGTACTATACTATAACTGTAAACACTCCACTAAAACCATGAAACTGAAGTGTGGATGGTCCGTGTTTACATGTGCCTCGTGCAGGAGGCTCTTTCTTAAAGGGACTATACCTGATTTCTTCCTAGTTGTGAAGTGAAGTTAGTTTTTTCCTTTTTTAGTATATTGCAAACTCAGACATTTCTGGAAATAAAAATATAAAGCATTGATTGTAAATTTCATGAGTTTGCTTGCTAGTTTTCTTACATTTCTGTGACTATGACCCTAAAAAGTGACCCCGCCAGTTGCAAAATGTGCTTGTAAACTCATCTGTAAGAAGAAAAAGGATTTTAGAAATGTGTTCGGAAAGTTAGGAATGATTTTGGACTACAATTATCTATTACCTCTTCCATTATTTGTAATTAAAAAAATCATTTAAAAATCAGGATAGTGCCTTTAATGAGCAGCAGGACAGGTGAGAGAGGAGCGAGTCTGATCTTAAAATGAAATTGAGTATAGTCCTTTGTGATGTTTCTGATCAGTGGCATGGGCTGGCGAGGGCAGGGCCGTGACAAGGACCTGATCAGTTGTACCAGTGCGACAGAAAAATATTCAGTCACACCAGACAAATATTTAGACGCTTATGCCACCGCATTAGTCTTGTCTGGAGCCGTGAATTGGCAATGCATGGAGCCCGTAGCGGCACCAAATGAGATCTGTAGGGAGCCTCGAGGCTCTGGATTTTGTTCCCTCAATTTGAAATTCAGTCGTAGTGTTTTCTTCTGTGGCGTAGCGACTGAACTGTCATGTTGTGCACTTGTGCAGCTGCTGATCACGGGCACAGAGCTATTCAATCAGAAGCCTAAGAAGGGCATCGAGTTCCTGCAGGAGAAGGGTCTGCTGTCGGAGCCCTTCGAGCCGATGCAGGTGGCTCAGTGGCTGCGCGAGAACAACCGCCTCGACAAGAAGATGATCGGAGAGTTCGTCAGCGACCGCAAGAACCTGGAGCTACTGGACAGCTTTGTCAAGTAAGAAACGTCACACACAAACTCACACCAACCACGCACTTGTACGCAACAGACTCATACACAACAGACTCACACCAACCACACAGACTCGTACACAACAGACTCACACCAACTCACAACAGACTCACACCAACTCACAACAGACTCACACCAACCACACAGACTCATACACAACAGACTCATACACAACAGACTCATACACAACAGACTCATACACAACAGACTCTTTCACAACAGACTCACACCAACTTTCATCAGCGACTGCAAGAACCAGGAGTTAATGGACATCTTTGTCAAGTACGAAACATCAGCCATAAGAATAATACTGATCAATTACAAAATTTGTCAGTTTTCTTTTTGGAAATTTCTTTCAAAAGTTGTTTCTCTCCTTCAGAGTTGAATTGGCACCTGCTCCGACTGAAATGGAATTCTGTAACCCATTATTAATAACTTGCTGATGCTTACGTTTGTTAATTTTCTGTCTGTGTGTCTTCAGCACGTTCCAGTTCCAGGGGCTGAGGATGGACGAGGCTCTCAGGCTTTACCTCGAGGCCTTCAGGCTCCCGGGAGAGGCCCCCGTCATCCAGAGACTCCTGGAGACCTTCACTGACAACTGGCATGTGAGTAGTGCTCTCAGTTATCACCTAGACCGGGGATTAAAGTTCTCCGTCGCTGTGACAGATCTCCGTCAGATTGAAGAGTTTGGAGACAATAGAATAGAAACTGCCAGGAAGAAAACATTTACAGAAGGCTCTCGTAGAGAACGGCACATTCAATCTGACACTGCTCTAGTGACGCTGCTACACCGCCAATCATAAGTGGTTAGTGATGGGCTCTGGGCTGAAAACATTACCTCTGAAGCTAAATTGAGTGTAGCGGGGGAAGGTTGTCTTAATAGTTTTATTTTTTATAGACAATTTTTGATATTTGGCACCAATCGCCCTCCATTTTCAGATGTCATTGGCCTCTGGGTCGGTCATTTTGCGAGCTCCACGCCATCACCAAATATATTAATATTTTTGGATGAATAAATGAAAATGTATTACCATAATTGCTCAAATAGCATTTAACATAGTTTAAGCCTTTTCCAACAAATAAACCCCTAGAAAACACTCAGCCGCAGTATATTATTATAACTCTCACACTGACAGACACATGTTATTTCAGCTCCTAAAGGCCAAAGGGGTTTAGATGTTTAGATAAAGTTTATTTTGTTATATGCCTTTATTCCTTCAAAGGCTTGATGCACTAGAAGCACATGGCTGCTTAATATGCGCAAAACAAAAGGGACTTGTCCCAAAACACATTGGACTGGAGTGGATTCTACCAGAGGTCACTAAATGGACGCACTGCAAAGTAAACTAGAGTTCTTTCTGTATAATGTATCCGCCACCGCGGTAAACCATTTGCCAAAGCCTGGTGTAGGAGAATCGTGAGTTCTGGGAATCCATTCTTCCCTCATACGAAATGTTTCATGTGCCACAGAGTGTTGACAATGCAACCCCAAAACATGATGGATCAGGATGGATTAACGGTTGGACAGATGCTCTTTCATGAAACCTTTGCTCACTATGACCAAAAACCTCTATTGTGACCTGTTTTTTGTTTCCAAAATTCTTGTCTAAATGTTTTATCATTCTGGACACATGTGACTTTATCTACAAACAACCAAATGGACTCATGAACTACTCCTGTCCATCCTCATTGAGAGAACAGAACATTTGG
Organism: Lesueurigobius sanzi; assembly: GCA_900303255.1. NCBI lineage: Eukaryota > Metazoa > Chordata > Actinopteri > Gobiiformes > Gobiidae > Lesueurigobius > Lesueurigobius sanzi. Next base: position 18,708 of record OMNZ01089014.1, read on the forward strand.
TCTAAATTTTTGACTTGGATGCCCTTCCTGAACCCACCCAGTCCATTTTGAACGGGCCTATTCTCTCCTCGGTAGTGTTCCCTTCTGTGACTCTGACATTTGGAATCTCCTTCGCTCCCTGCTCCTTGTCCTTGATCCGGTCCTCGGCCTGGTCTTTGGTCTGGTCCGGATTTGAAGGCGGTGACAGTATAAACGCATGAATCAGGATTATGTCTCTGAAAGCAGTTCATAAATAGAGAAGGAGCTGATTCTGTTTGGAAAGTATGTCTCCGGCTGCTCTCAAATAGAAACCAAAGAGCTGAGGCTAAAGACCCGGAGGAGGCAGGTTTAAACTGGAGCGTTTTTTGAGAGAAGCTGGAGTCTTATTATAAAACCGGTTTGACCCTGGAAACGACATAACCCAGGGAGTGAGAGGCTTTGAGAGAAGGTTGAGAGAATCTGTCTATCCAGATCGAAATAGAAATCAGGACATTACACAGCTTAGAAAGACATTACGTGAATGGATTGAATTCAAACTTTACGGGCGCTCCTTATAGGTCGCCCCAGGAGCATCAAAGGATGGGTCAAATTTTCCTACAAGGACAAATACTTTTACTACATAAGTTTGTCAAAAATACAACAATTCTGGTCAAAAACACCTGAAAATGTACACTAGTTTTTGCTCAAAAGTAATTGAAGATATTTTGCCATAATTAAAGCCTTGAAAGTCAATTCAAAGGATTACATTTCATTTGGACAAGGGTTTCAATGAATATACTGTATTTCCAAAGCATATTCAATTATAATTTCTTTTCTTTTGCTTTGTCAGAACAATTAGCTCCAAACTTGTCTGTTTTGTTGAGAAGTCGCCTCGCAACTACAGTTTTTTAAACTTTATTTATTCTATTAGTCTGAAGTCCACTCAGATCCACTGCGGTCCTGTTTGGTTCCACTCCCTGGTGTTATTATAAGCTGTACTAAATTAGTTTTGTTTTTGTTTTCGTGTGTTTACAGAAAGTGAACGGCTGTCCCTTCATGACAAACGACGCCGGCTTCGCTCTGGCCTACGCTGTCATCATGTTGAACACCGACCAACACAACCACAACGTCCGCAAGCAGAACATCCCCATGACTGTAGAGGTGAGAGAATCTAACACATAACCCACAAAGAACCATGACTGTAGAGGTGAGAGAATCTAGCACATAACCCACAAAGAACCATGACTGTAGAGGTGAGAGAATCTAGCACATAACCCACAAAGAACCATGACTGTAGAGGTGAGAGAATCTAGCACATAACCCACAAAGAACCATGACTGTAGAGGTGAGAGAATCTAGCACATAACCCACAAAGAACCATGACTGTAGAGGTGAGAGAATCTAGCACATAACCCACAAAGAACCATGACTGTAGAGGTGAGAGAATCTAGCACATAACCCACAAAGAACCATGACTGTAGAGGTGAGAGAATCTAGCACATAACCCACAAAGAACCATGACTGTAGAGGTGAGAGAATCTAGCACATAACCCACAAAGAATTATAACTGTAGAGGCGAGAGAATCTAACACATTTTCCGAATCAGTAATTGTATTAAAATTACTCCACGTCTCTGTGAGTCGCTATTTTTGTAATTTTCCGTAGTAAAGAGGTATATTTTCTTTCTTCTTACGTCTCAGGAGTGACGTAACCACACAATTGTTGATATTACTGTTAAAATGCACTTGTGAGAAAAATGAATATTGGCAAAATTGGTAATTTGTAATTTGAGGCGATGGAGGTGTTGTGTACAGTTGTGGCCAAAAGTTTACATACCCTTTTAATCTTTTGGCCATTTTTCATAGAATATGAATGACCACACAAAAGTCTTTTTCCTCTCATGGTTCGTGGTTGTGTGAAGCCATTTATTGCAGAAGAACTGAGTTTTCTCTTTTGAAATCATAATGAAACAGAAACTACTCAAATGTCCCTGATCTAACGTTTACATGACCTTCAGCAACTGCAGGGAAATTGTTCAGGAGCAAAGAAAGACTGGCTTCAGCTGAAATACAGGACTCTCTGACCAAATTATTTTTGTTTCGCGATGCACAATATGTAAACTTTTGATCAACATTTCAACAACACATGGCTTCACGCATCCATTAACCATGAGTGAAATAAAGGACTCTGACCGTCTGTCTGGGTATGTAAACTTTTGGCCACAACTGTAACTAAAAAACTTGTAATCTAACTTACTCGCTTTTAAAATCAAGTAATCGGTAAAGTAAGGAGTAATCACAAATCAGTAATCAGATTACTTTTTAACTGTGGCAACTAGGGCTGGGTACCGTTAAATGATACCAGTACGGTATTGAAAAAATAATGAAGGCTCTACCGGTATCGAAAAATAAATTGGTACCGAAAAGTGGTACCGAAAAAATATTTATCGTTAGAAAGCAAATTTCTCTTCCT
>OMNZ01089015.1:0-10710 GCA_900303255.1 Lesueurigobius sanzi
TGGATGTCTGCAGTGATGCTAACATGAAGCTGTTGATCTGGATGTCTGCAGTGATGCTAACATGAAGCTGTTGATGTCTGCAGTGATGCTAACATGAAGCTGTTGATGTCTGCAGTGATGCTAACATGAAGCTGTAGATATGGATGTCTGCAGTGATGCTAACATGAAGCTGTCGATGTGGATGTCTGCAGTGATGCTAACATGAAGCTGTTGATCTGGATGTCTGCAGTGATGCTAACATGAAGCTGTTGATGTGGATGTCTGCAGTGATGCTAACATGAAGCTGTTGATCTGGATGTCTGCAGTGATGCTAACATGAAGCTGTTGATCTGGATGTCTGCAGTGATGCTAACATGAAGCTGTTGATCTGGATGTCTACAGTGATGCTAACATGAAGCTGTCGATGTGGATGTCTGCAGTGATGCTAACATGAAGCTGTCGATGTGGATGTCTGCAGTGATGCTAACATGAAGCTGTTGATGTGGATGTCTGCAGTGATGCTAACATGAAGCTGTCGATGTGGATGTCTGCAGTGATGCTAACATGAAGCTGTTGATCTGGATGTCTGCAGTGATGCTAACATGAAGCTGTTGATCTGGATGTCTGCAGTGATGCTAACATGAAGCTGTTGATGTCTGCAGTGATGCTAACATGAAGCTGTTGATGTCTGCAGTGATGCTAACATGAAGCTGTTGATCTGGATGTCTGCAGTGATGCTAACATGAAGCTGTTGATCTGGATGTCTGCAGTGATGCTAACATGAAGCTGTTGATCTGGATGTCTGCAGTGATGCTAACATGAAGCTGTTGATGTCTGCATGTCTGCAGTGATGCTAACATGAAGCTGTCGATGTGGATGTCTGCAGTGATGCTAACATGAAGCTGTTGATCTGGATGTCTGCAGTGATGCTAACATGAAGCTGTTGATGTGGATGTCTGCAGTGATGCTAACATGAAGCTGTTGATCTGGATGTCTGCAGTGATGCTAACATGAAGCTGTTGATCTGGATGTCTGCAGTGATGCTAACATGAAGCTGTTGATCTGGATGTCTACAGTGATGCTAACATGAAGCTGTCGATGTGGATGTCTGCAGTGATGCTAACATGAAGCTGTCGATGTGGATGTCTGCAGTGATGCTAACATGAAGCTGTTGATCTGGATGTCTGCAGTGATGCTAACATGAAGCTGTTGATGTCTGCAGTGATGCTAACATGAAGCTGTTGATCTGGATGTCTGCAGTGATGCTAACATGAAGCTGTTGATGTCTGCAGTGATGCTAACATGAAGCTGTTGATCTGGATGTCTGCAGTGATGCTAACATGAAGCTGTTGATCTGGGTTGATCTCCTCCATCGCACGTTGATCTAACGTGCGATGGAGGAGCTGATCTGTCACTTCTTCTCGCTGCTCCGTCTGTTCCGGACAGCTTTCCCCTTACCCACGAGCATATCAAGTGTTAGGGCTTAGGGAGATGGAGGAGGGAGCAGTTTCAGAAAGGACCTATAGGGGGATCTTTAGTGACGTCATTGTTTATGTTTTGTAGCATTGCATCACATGACTGCGTATCCTAAATAGCATAGCCTTGCAGTTTGATTGTTTTGCAGGTTTGGAAGAGGATTTAGCAAAGCAGATGGTTCACTCTTGCTGTGTGGTCGATTGTTCGGGCCTGAAAAAGTTTTTTTTTTCCGAATTCTCTCCGAAAAAAACAGCGAGAAATGAGAGAAATGGGACGATCAGGAGAGTAAACCTGAACGCTCTGAAGAAAGCCTGGATTTCTGCAGCAACTGACAGAGTTTGAGGCTCATTTTGTTCATTGTAAGTCCTAGTGACTATGCATTTGTTATTTAGAGATGAAAAAAAAAAAACATTCAAGTTTGCGTAGCGAGTGTAAGTGAGTCATATTGTTTTTGCGGCACTACAGCCACTACATTTACTTAAAAAACAAAATAAATAAGGACACTGATCCAGTCGCAGTGAGGATCTCGGGGAGATGCATGAATGTGCTTGGTCTGACCTGTGCCTTTTGCACCGCTTTGTTTCCGAACTTTCCTCCAGACTTTTGAAAGTCTTTTATTTTCCATGTGTAATGGCTTTCTATTAAATTGGTCAAGGTTTATTTATAAAGCACATTTAAATACAGTCAACACTGCCCAAAGTGCTGTACATATCCAAAACAACGTGTAAAATACAATTGTTAAAAGATAAACGTATTAAAAAATAAAACAAAAACACAAGTGCAAGGTTCAGCTCAACTGGTGTTGAAAGTCAACTCAAACAGATGAGTTTTGAGGAGTGTCTTAAAACACTGAACAGAGGAAGCAGAACGAATGGTCAAAGGCAGTTTGTTCCAAAGTTTAGGTCCAGCGACTGAGAATGCCCTGTCACCTCTGGTTTTCAGCCTTGAACCAGGACAAGTTAAAAGCAACTGATCACATGACCGCAAGGCTCTTACAGGAGCATAAAAACACACAATATTTCTGACAAATACAGTGGGGCCACTTCATTCAGAAACAAGCAGCAGAATTTAAAATCTAATTTTGAAGGACACAGGGAGCCAATGAAGAGACTTCAGGGCAGGGGTCATGTGATCAAAGGCCTTCTCCCTGTGAGGAGGCAGGGGTCATGTGATCAAAGGCCTTCTCCCTGTGAAGCCACTGCATTCTGCACCAGTTGCAAGCGACGAATGGATGAAGCATCAAGACCAAAATATAAGGAGTTGCAATAGTCCAGATAAACATGTGAATCAATTTTTCCAACTGGTCAGGGGGGAGGTATGATTTTACTTTAGCGATCAAACACAGCTGAAAGAAGCTCGCTTTAACCACTGAGCTAATCTGCTTGTGTAGTTTAAAAGAACTGTCAATCATGACACCAAGGTTTTTTACACAGGGGCTGCCAGGGAGATCAAGGTCAGTACAGACAGGCACAATTACTTCAGTTTTGTTTTCGTTCAGGTTCAGAAAGTTTTGTTCAGCCAGTCTTTCACTTCCTTGAGACAACTCTGCAAGGATTAGGACAAAATGTCTCCCCACAGATGAGTCGGACCAGCGTTTTTCGGCCTCCCAGATCTCATATGGGCTTTAAAAAACATCAGTTTTGTCAGTGATACAGATTTTTAGCTTCTCTCTAAACCTCCTCCGGTCTTCAGACGTTAAAGTGCTTTATGTGACAGTAGACAGAGTGTGTTGTTGGTGTTGTTCTCTGCACGTTCACTGGGGGCGCTAGAGCTACACTATGAGAACCCATAGTTTTCCTGTGTTCATTCCGGTGCTGAGCATTTGCCCTGATAACGGCCGTCGAAAGCGGTACATTGTCAGAAATCTTTTATTAGGTTAGCATACAGGCTGTAACTAACTTTTCAATTTATTAGGTGCCCTGTCCGAGCCCGTTGCCGGCGCAGATCCACCACAGCTGCCTTGTACCACTGGTTACCACATGCTGCCCTTTGTTAAATCTGTGAGAATCGGGTTGTGTTGCTGACGAAAAAAACCTGTACCTGGAAAAATGGACGTACTGGAACTCACGATAATGGAGCATGTTAACTAATTGTGTAAATGAAAGTAACTTGAAGACCATTGAAACCAAAACTAAGCAAAGTGAAGAAAAAGAAAATTAATTTAATTTAAACATTGGTAAAAATGGAAATTCTTACCTACATGGCCTTTCTTTTGTTAATTTAACTTTTATTTTGGGGTTACACCCCTAGCGTTGTTGGTTAATTTTATTTATCTTATATTTATTTAGTTACACCTACCCCTCGTCTTGCCACATTGATACTGGGGATTTCGCTGACTCTCTTGGAAGTCTTGGTCACGCCCTGCCATTGTGTTTGTTTATCTGCCACCCAACCACTCGCACATGTGCACAGATGTCACAAAAGATGTCAACTCCTATAAAAATGTAGCTCCCGTCCCCCTCGACTTGCTACAGTATCCTTTTTGTGTCATGTCATTTCCTCTCATGTCTGCTCTCTCCTGTTTAATAAAAGCATGTGTTTGGTTGCATTAGCGTCTCTGTAATATGGCCCTTCGTTCTCTCCTGCTCCTGAGCGCTCCCGCTCGTCTCAAACACCAAAATGGAACCTAAAAATTCTCAGTCGACACATGATGAAGGCTTTCCACCCAGTGCCGGACAGGGCTGAGGGGGATACGCTTTAGATTACAAGATATTATGTCAGAGCGGCTGTTGAATTTTGGACATGCAGTTTATAATTTCGAGTGCCGCGCTCATCAGGGTGGAATCGCTCGCCGAGAACATTGTGTAACGCTGCCATTTTGTTCCTTATCCCATATGCTCGGCGCTCTCCGGCCTTTTTGCATGCGCCAGTGAGCAGTGATTGCCATACACACCATGGGCTGGGGGGGGCACATTATTGGGTACAGCCTGTCATCGGGACGCGCCGTCAAAACCAGTGTGCGATGATTTGTGACATGATTGGTCGGCTCGCTGGGTCTAGTCGATGTGATGTAATATACAGCGCGGGCCCAGTCAGCAACAATCACAGCTTTGACAATGTTAGGGATGATTCCACTGTCGATATTGGAATCGGAGGAAGGGGGAAGCTGTCAGTCCGACTTTCTGTTCAAAAGCAGGAGCAAATGAAAGACTTGATCATTTCTCTGCTGCTGAGAGTTTTTTCAAGTCGCCAATTTTTCAGAATGAACTTTATAACTTTATAACTCACCTGTAATTAAAAGAGTTCACCCTTTAGAGCATCACCTGTTGATTTGGCTCTGTTCGCCGCTGTTTCCTAGTAACGGTCGGCTGGATTTTTGGGGGTCGATACTGATATGAAGAGTGTTGGAAACACTGATAGCCGATAGATTCCTGATTAAATGTGTTGTAAATGTCCTCATTTTTAGCAGATAGTTGAATATGTATTACTTTTTAGCAATGTTTCAATGATAGGAATAAACTTTCAATAATGTCTTCTAATAAACTTCTCACGTTTTAAAGTGGACATATCATGCATTAAAAACAGGATTAAAAACTTTTGTGTGAGGATGACGCAATGTTCATAAATAGTGGTGCCAGGGCTGATTTGGCCTGGAGCGCCCCCTACAGCCAACAGCCATCAACCTTTCCATTCAACATGAATGGAGCAATATTTAGGGGGTTTGTTCAGAGGGAAATTTATAACCAACATGGTACAATTATAATTTGTACAGATTTGTTCACTAATAACTAGTTTATTCAAAAACGAAATATTTAAAATCTCCCCTGAACAAATCTTTGTCTCTAATATGTCAACAAAATAAAAGCATGAATTTAAACCTCAATTCATTGTTTAGATTTCGTCACCAAAAATATTTTGGCCATTTTGAACATAAAATGCCTTTTTTTTTTTAAATATGAAAACATAAAAAAAACTTGCAATACATTTTTCACTGTTATTTATATCAATAATATACAACAAAAGTTTCAAATTAATGTCACTCAATTAAATGTTTGTCCGTGTTCACCTGCAGTGTCTCATCTTAATGGGCCGATGGCAGGTCTAATTCCAATTCCCAAACAAAGAGAACCTGAGAGATGAGGAAGATGAAACGTGTTCATCTCAGACCTGCCCAGTGTACTGGTTCACCTGCCCAGTGTACTGGTTCCCAACTGGTGGGGGCACAGGACCATTTTCATGAGACTTGGTAGGTCTTATAATCAATGCTTGTATCAATGGGTCATTTGGGCCACAATTTATAACCATACGGGTCTTAATAATAATGGTTTACATTTGTATTGCGCTTTTCAAGCCTGATTACCAAGTTTCTCAAAGCGCTACTGTAGTCATCATTCACACCATACCACCAACCACTCTCTCACTCTCATTCATTCTGGCCTATTGTGCATGTTTATAGTGGTAACGGAAACCGGAGCAGACACAGGGAGAACATGCAAACTCCACACAGAAAGGCCCCGTCCGACCCGGGGATCGAACCAGGGACCTTGTGTAAAGCACGAGCACTAACCGCTGCGCCACATTTTAAAAACTATTACAACCTATTAACAGATTTAGATTTTTGCATTACCAACTAAACTAAACTTTTGCAGCAGAAGCTTAGAAGAGTGTCTAATTCTAACTTCTACACTAAGAATATTTCATCAGAAAAAGCCCTACCCATAGTTTAAAATACCTTTGTTTGCTCAGATTAACCATAGGCTCGTCTTCACCACCACTGAATGCAAATGTCTGTACTTTTGTTTTAATGATTAGCTGACCCACCAGCAGCTGAACAGACGTGCCTCATAAAAAGTCCACAGAGCGTACAGCCACATTAGTTACCCTTATTTACATTTGTACTGTGAATCATCAAAGCCTGTACAGTGCCGATTTAGTTGCAGGGCAGTGTTGCAGTCTGAAAATCTGTTTCAAGTCGCGGCTCTAGGCACTTGGGTTTCCATCTCGACTTCAGCACCATTTTCTCTTTGAAATGGGGAGAATTTCTGTCTTTCGTCTTCTTCACAGACAGCGCCCCGACAAAGGGAATTTACAGAATTGAGAAATTATACAAGACATATTATGCTTTAATGAGGCTGTTACTTTTGAAAACCTTTACAGATTACATTTTATATATGGGAAATGAGTTCTATTCGGGATATAGGCTTTTATTATCACTGAGAATGCTTGGATTGTGTTTGTGATGCACACTCTGCTGATGACAATGGGGAGTACAGCATAATGGAAGGACAGGATGGTAATTGCAATACATAGAAGATAGAATGGAATGAAACTTTAATTTGTCAACTGGACTGGGTTGATTGAGTTGAAGATGGGCGCTTGATCTTGATTTTCAGTATGAATACAGACCGTGAAAGCAGGGCCTCACGATCCTTCTGACTTTTTGGGTTTTAAGCAGGAGGTGTCAGAAACGTTACCACAGGGATAACTGGCTTGTGGCCAAGCGTTCATAGCGACATCGCTGTTTGATCCTTCAATGTTGACTCTTATCATTGTGAAGCAGAATTCACCAAGTGTTGGTTTCTTCACCCACTAATAGGGAACGTGAGCTGAGTTTAGACCATTGTGAGACAGGTCTTTGCAGTCGCAGTGAGGAGTGAGGCTCTGCTTGGCCAGGTCTGACCTGTGCTTTTAGCACAATCACGGCTTTCTGTTTCGCAAAAGAGATTGGCCCAACTTTCCTTGAAACAAAATAATCGTAGGCCTCCAGACTTTTGAAAGCGTTTAATTGTTGAGTGAAGGGTCCAGGGCTTTCTCTTAAATAGGAAAAAATGTCTCTGCAGCAGATTTGTGGCCAAGACATAGGTGAGTCAGACTAACGTTTTCCGTCATCCCAAATCTCATATGGGCCTTGAATAACTTTGATTTTGTCGCCATACTGATTTTTAGCTTCTCCCTAAACCTCCTCCGGCCTTCAGACGTTAAAGTGCTTATATATTGGGGATTTCGCCGCTAACTCTCTTGGAAGTGTTTGTTGTGTCTTTACAGCCCACCATTGTGTTTGTGTTTTTGCCACTCAACCAATCACGCATGCGCACAGATGTCAACAAAGACTCGCCTATATGGCTACCTTAATAAAACGTCTGGTATATGTACATTTTGTGGGGGATAAGGAATGTTTCCTGTCCGATCTGGGCCACCCAATTTAGCCATAATTAAGAAATGTACATGCTCAGAACATGTCACACCTGCGCTGAAGTAGCTGTGGCACAAGTACAAACGTTTGAGCTGAAGTAAACTTGAAATGAACTCTTTTCAAATTGTGAAATACTTGCTCAATGTCCACAAAAATATGTGAGCTGCTATTAAATGTGGGGAAACAGAGCAATACAGTCATTTCCACTCATGGTTAGTGGTTGTGTGAAGACATTTATTGTCAAAGAACTGAGTTTACTCTTTTGAAATCATAATGAAACAAACTACTCAAATGTCCCTGATCTAACGTTTACATGACCTTCAACAACTGCCAGGGAAACTGTTCAGCAGCAAAGAAAAGCTCACAGTTGATGTTTGTTTCAAGATGCACAATATGTAAACTTTTGAACTCTGACATTTGGCTAGTTTCTAGTTGAAAAGCATAAACACAGTTTTTTTTTTTTAACAATAAATGGCTTCACGCAACCACTAACCATGAGTGAAATAAAGGTTTCTGTGTTGTCATTTATATTCTATGACTTGCATAAGTCCACCCTGACATTCTGCCAGGGGATGTAAACTTTTGGCCACAACTGTCAATATGATAAATGTCTATTATCATATTGACAATATTTTGTATAGGTATACTTTTTAAAAAGGACCCCAGGAAGTCTAGCTGGCTGTAAAGCACAGCTAATGGTGATCCTAATAATAAACTAAACTTCTAGTACAAAAAAGTGAATTTGGTTTTCTAGTGGTAAACTGTTTTAATTACTTTCTTTTCAATCAGACCTGTTTAGGTTTGGTCACATGATGCTACAGTCTTTGGCGCTGTTTTCCCACAGGTGTGGGCGGGACACATTTTTCGGCAGAGCTAAAATCATTACGGATAAACAGGACAGGGAAAAGGAAAAACAACACATCATAAAAGCACTGAAATCATGTGGACATCCAAACTGGGCAATAAAGACAGGGAGAAGACAAGTCATGGAGAAGAAGGAAAAAATAAAAAGCAGAGAAACCAAGAGAGAGAAAAAGGAGAACACCACCATGGTCATACTACCATATGTCAAGGGCATCAGATAAACAGATAAAGTACAGAGGGCAATGAAAAAACACAACATCAATACACCAGTTAAACCATGTAGAAAGCTGAGGCAAATATTGGTTCAACCAAAAGACAAAATAGAACCAGAGAAAAAATGCAACGTCATATACAGGATCCCATGCAGGTCATGCAATAAAACCTACTGTACATCGGGGAAACAGGGAGGGCATTCAGTATCTGAAAAAAGGAACTTAAAACAGAATGTGAGAAAGACGCAGCGAGAGTGTGCACACGAGCAACAAAACAACAAGCTGAACAGGAACAACTCAAATCCACTATCTCGGACCATTGCAAAAAAGAAAACCACATTATGGACTGGGGCGGAGCCAAAATCATCGGCGCTGGATAAAGGAGGCTATTGAAATTTGCAAACATGCCCCCGGGACAATAAACCGGGATGAGGGGGCTTTTTTGCTTTCACACACCCGGGACGCTGTACTGAAGAAGTCGGACTGCAGATGGAGCTGTAGTGCCGGCCACCGGTGGGAAAACAGCGCCAAAAACTGTAAAAATCAGCTGACAAGACACGTCACAGTAACATCATGTGACCAACTCTGAAGAAGACAGAAAGGAAGCAATGGAAACTGTCAGGTCTGCAGATAAACCTAAACTGGTCTGATCAAAAAGAAAGTACTGAAATAGTAAATGTTCTTCTATCTAAGAATAAACTTTGAAATTGTCCCAGCCCAATCACATCTTAATGACGAACTACTTGGGGCAAAGTAATACGAGTTTAATGCCTAAATAGCACCATTAGGGCAAATAGGGCAGCCTTCAAAATTGGGTCACGACTTTTCTAAAACCACACTGTGAACATTTCAAACAATATGGAGAAAATCAAAGCATCAATTAAATTTTACCTGAACAAAAAACCATGCTTCTTTAGTGTGAGCGGATTCCTCTGTTCTCAGATATGACCAGTGGCGGCTGGTGATGTCAGCTGCAGGTGGGGCTGTTGACTATGCTTTCTTTTTTACAATTAGATCTGCTTAAACACCTTTACTGCTGCTTCTCAGACTAAAAAGAAGCCACATATTAGCAATACCCACAGAACCGACATTAGCGGCGCGCTTAATGTTGGCCCTTTTTCCCAGAGCATCAGATTGTCTACTACACATAGCCACAAGGCAAGTTTCCAGAATGTGACAGAACATTTTTAAACAGGAGAATAATGCTTTTAACATTTACCATGAGCAAAATATAAAGGACATTAACCAGTTGTTTATGTCCTGCTGAAAGGTATCACCAAACATTAACGTTAAATACAACATTTTCCACATGCTAGTTTGTGTCTAGCAGGTTCAGTATGAATTTGAGCAGGTAGGTATGAATTTGAGCAGGTAAAGTTGGACACACACTAGAGGATTTTTACCCAGATTTTTAGTCTGAGGAGGTGTGGCTCAATAAAACCTGTCTCTCATGCCATGATCTGTGGTGGGACCAAGCCCCGGTGATCAAAGATGGCGTCCTATTCATTTCAATGGACTGTGCTCATTGGCGCATGCCTCCGAAAAAGTTTTCTGACTTCCGCGTTACTTCCGAGTTAATTCCGGGTTGTGGGGCCAAGCCAATCAGAGGCAGTGTTGTCATCACTCCCCTAGCCAATAAGATGCATTCATTCCCTGAGTCTACAATCCCTTTGTGGCACGGGGACGCGCACTATAGTAAACATACAAGCAGGTGAGACACGAAGCTGGAGCAAAAGACTTCGCGGATATTTAATTAAGTACAGACTTTTTCCTTCATCCAATAACATTAACGGCGATATTGTAAAGAGATAATGATGTAACATGCAAATCTGTAGAAAAAGTTTGGTATTGATTGCCTGATCCCAGTGTGTTTGCTCATAGTGTCTGTGCAGACTGAGCTAAACTTTAGCTTTGGCTTCGAAAAGATCGTTCAACACGTTTGCAACACACTGGAAACAACTACTATTTATCTTAGAAAGGAGCACATGGTAATTGACAAAGCTGTGAAGAGAAAGTGGGGAGTAAACGTGTTCATTGTCACTTTCA
>OMNZ01089016.1:0-17081 GCA_900303255.1 Lesueurigobius sanzi
GCCCAGTCAGTGTACTGTATTCTGAATACTTAGATACTTTCACCTTGAATTGCATTATATTTTTGTATAAATATGGTGAAAGATTAAAAATATGTAGCAACACTTCTACACCAACTGTTGTCGGTCTCTTCTTTCTTTCTTCTTTCTTTCTCTCTCTCCCTCCCTCTCTCTGTCTCTTCTTTCTCTCTCTCTCTGTCTCTTTCTCTCTCTCCTTCCTCCCTCTCTCTCTGTCTCTCCTCTTCCTCTCTCTTTCTCCTTCCTCTTCCCCTCTCTCCTTCCTCCCTCTCTCTCTGTCTCTCTTCTTCCTCTCTCTCTCCTTCCCCTCTCTCCTTCCTCTGTGTCTTTCTCCTTCCTCTCTCTCTCTCCTTCCCCTCTCTCTCCCCTTCCTCTCTCTTTCTCCTTCCTCTTCCCCTCTCTCCTTCCTCCCTCTCTCTCTGTCTCTCTTCTTCCTCTCTCCCTCTTTCCTTCCCCTCTCTCTCTCCTTCCTCTCCCTCTCTTCTTCCTCTCTCCCTCTTTCCTTCCCCTCCCTCTCTCTCCTTCCTCTCTCTCTCCTTCCCCTCTCTCCTTCCTCTCTGTCTTTCTTCTTCATCTCTCTCTTTCCTTCCCCTCCCTCTCTCTCCTTCCTCTCTCTCTCCTTCCCCTCTCTCCTTCCTCTGTGTCTTTCTCCTTCATCTCTCTCTCTCCTTCCCCTCTCTCTCTCCTTCCTCTCTCTTTCTCCTTCCTCTTCCTCTCTCTCCTTCCTCTCTCCCTCTCTCTCCTTCCTCTCTCTCTCCTTCCTCTCTCCCTCTCTGTATTCCTGTTATTTGAAAAGTAACTGTATTCGAAATACCCTCAAATGAGAGAGTATTTGTACCTGAATACAGTTACTCAAAATAAGTATTCTGAATACATATTTTAAATACATGTTCTTAGTTACTCCCCAACACTGAAAATTGCCAAAAGACTAAAAGGGTGTGTAAACTCATGAGCACAACTGTACTTGCACACATGCGGTTCTTCCCATTTTTCCATAGACATATTGCGCATACAAATACAAATATACATATTTTTGTTTGTTTGTTTTTTTTATTGTTTTAGGTCCAGATTCAAAGTGAGAAGCTGAACTTCGATCATGTGCAGTCCAAGTGCGGCTCCTTGGACAACGTCAAGCACTCGCCCAAAGGAGGCTACGTATGTACTGCCCTCCAATCTCCTCCCACTTTGGCTGAGGTGGGGGGCATGCATCCCGCTGCAAATCCAAACCAAACAGCCAAACGCTCACCAAAGATCAGTACCATACAAAATGTACAATGTCAACAAATATAACAATAACAATGAGCATGGAAAACTACATTGAAAAAGGTTACCAACAAACTAGCTGACTTCAATAATGTCACGTGTATTAGCCAGTGTCTGTAGGGCTATAAAAGATTGAGAAATTACAGTTTCTGCTGTGTTAGATGATCACTGAGGCCAGTCATTTAACCGTTTTACTATTTTCATGCAAAGAAAAAACTTAAAAATGTGCAATAGTTTCACTTTTCACCAAACATTTCTTTCCATGTTAGCCTTGCATTCTTGGTCCTGGTTTAGTCTTGTCTTGTTTTAGATCAAATTACATGAAAATAATCAAATCTTTACTCCTTAAAGGTACACTGCGTAACATTACGATTTACACTCTTGACCAGCTAGACCAGGGGTGCCCAAAGATTTTTCCATGAAGGGCCAAAATACAGGTGCTCGTCAAATAATTAGAATATCATGAAAAAAGCAGCTTCCCCATGATTGTGTAGCTACAGAACTAGACTGAGACCATTTAAAGGCCTTCGAGGTGTTTTGAGTCTTTTATCTGATCTTCAATATTGAACCTTTTCACAATATTCAAATTTTACCAGAGATACTGATTTGGGGTTTTCATTAGTTTTCAGGTATAAACATCAAAATTAAAAACAGTAAACACTTGAAATATATCGGTCTGTGTGGAATGAATGTAAACATTATGAAAGTTTCACGTTTTGAATAGAATTACAGAAATAAATCAACTTTTTCATGAATTTTTTGACAAGCACCTGTAGACTATGGAGGGCCTAAATTAGTTATTTAGCAATACTATTTTGCATATAGAAAGACCAAATGTAAACAGACTTGATTAAGTATCCTTCAATTACTGTGCTATTGAGTAGGTCATGTTGTTTTGATGTCTTTAGTAACTATTGACAGTCTATTCAGTCACAAAAAGTAAATACTTCTTACAAATCTAAGCACCAGCTCAAGGGCCAAATGAAACCCCTTGCCATGCCCCACTTTGGGCACCCCTGAGCTAGATACAGAAAATGGTATTTTTTGCAGTGGGAAATCAAAGAATGAGTGACAATTTGGCTGAGGACATAACCTATTTAAATCTCGTATTGGGCTGATTTTTAGTCAACGTCTCCCTGGAGACAAGCTGGAGACGTCCCCGGTCCCAGTAAAGTCAGGTCTTAGGAGAGGAGAGCGCTAATAGAACAAAATATCTGTAGTAGGGGAGACCCAGGACACTTTTTACTTGAGGGCTGTAACTCACTGATCGTTTGAGCTGTGGCTCTCAAACCTTTACAAAAAAACACCTTCATACATTTTGTTGGCTACAAATGGCAGCTCATGATATTCCTATAATCGTAACACAAACACCATGAGAAGGAGTCAAACCAAAGAGTACCTCTGTTACAACTATCCCCACTAGCGGGGTGGGTTGTAACACACGCTTCACAGAATTATAGCCATGTCTGCAAAGGAGCAAAAACACAGACTCATCTTCAAAATTGTTCTAATGTAATAGCAATTCATAACAATTTCTGTTTTCCTGCGGTCAACTACATCTCAAGCACACTATTATCCTCATATGAGTGTCTTGGTGTGTACAACAGGCACATTTAACAATAGAATAAACATTTTAAGAACAATATTTTAAAAGAAATGTACAATATATATAGCCAAGACGAACACAACATGTCAACAGTATATCTCAAGCACATTATTAAGATCATACATGTGTGTACTGGTGTGTAAAACAGTCTAGAACATGCATTTTATTAAATAGGTAAGACAAGATATGCAAGAGAACAGTAGGGCAAAAAATAAAGAACTACAGATTGATAGGATTATATTATACTTAACTGGACTCTGATTTGTCAAAGTTGCGCTGTTACAACTCTCCCCATGTTACAATCATCCCCGGTCTCCCCTAAAATAGATTATTGTATTTTATTCTGATTGTCGGGGGTAAAGTTACGCGGTGTACCTTTTTTAAATGCTCATTTGTCTGTGTCCTGCCGCTGTCATGGCGGGAGAAGACTCGATGTCGTTGGGCTTATGGTCATTTCCACATGATCACACTTTGGTTACAGAATATTGGCAGCATGATAGAAAAGGTAGATGTTGCTAAAAAAAAAATGTTTTGATTATTTCCAGGTGATGATTCCGAGTGTGAAACTGGACTTCAGTCACGTTCAGGCCAAGTGCGGCTCCCTGGACAAAGTGAGCCACCTGGCAGGAGGAGGAAACGTAAGCACATTAATATATTGTGTTTTTGTGCCTCAGTTTCTTTGATTTCCTTAAATGAGGCTGATCCCTGCACTGAAGAGCACCCAAAAGGACATTGCATTCACACCAAACTAGCACCCCAGCCTCCTAACTACTGTATTGAGAAAGTATTGTTCAGGTACCGGTATTGTTAAAGTACTGGTATCGGAAAAAAGAAAACAATACCCAGCCCTACACTCATTAGTGGAAAATCTAACGCTGTTACACACTAGGGCTGGATGATACCACATATTTTGTTATGTTCTGACCTGGGCTTAGATGAGTTAGAAGCCACAAATCTCTTCCAAGTTTCCCCTATTTAAATAGGATTATGTCAGTAGTTACACGTTCAAAGTATATTCACACAAAATTAAAACTGTCAATTTTCTAAGTGGATAAAACGGGTACTATATTTTTAGGCGGAATAACACCACTTCGACCTCTGCGCAGTATTAAGACGCTCCTAAAGGATTCTCCCCCACTCAATTCCGTGTTATTCAATCAATCAATCAATTTATTTTTGTAACGCCCAATATCCCAATAGGAGTCATCTCAAATGAATCAATCAATCAATCAATCAAATCAATATCAGAATCAAGAATGATTAGAGTATCCCACATCCTTATACCCTCCTCCACAGCGAGGAACAACCCTTAAAACCACATGGGAGAAAATTAGGAAACCTCGAGGGAACCATTTTGGGGAGGGATCCACCCCTATGGACGGATGGGTTGTGTCAAAAATGAACATAAACTTGCAGCTTCCGTCTCGAGGTATGGCTCAGTTTAATGCTCTGCTGCTGAAAGTGTTTTGGCTCAGAACAATGAAGTCGATCTTTTGTGTTTATAATTGCTGCCACGTCTTCTAATTAGTGTCGATACTTTCCCCCCATTTCGAAACTCAAAAAGTAACCGTTTGGTATCGATATATCAATACTATGGTAGCGATCCGCCCATCGCTATTACGAACTTCCTGCTCTGGTCTTTACCCATCATGTGTCTTTAATTTAACCTACAAAACATGAAACATCATTGCGGAGGTTCCAGAAATGCAGATTTATTGCATAAAAATGTGGTGTTCGTTGTTTGGGATTTTCTTGTGCGCGTACTGCATAACCTGCAATACCACTGTGTAAACATGTGCTTCTACCACATTACCGTGCCTTTCATGCCATAATCACGGTCATAACACTGACTTTATGGTCCTCAGTGTAAAACAGCTCATTTCCCTGAACACACGGTTTACACAGCGCTTCACTCGCGGACGATAAAGTTTGATTGGATCTTCAGCCGGAGCTCTCCGTCTCCTGCTCGTTATCGGCAGTGTCTCTGTTTCACTTTTTGATATGTTGAACGTACAGAAGTGTTCATACATATGTTTTACTTTCTTTAAGGTTCAAATCCAGACGAAGAAGATTGATGTAAGTCACGTGACGTCCAAGTGCGGCTCCATGTCGAATATTAACCACAAACCAGGTAATGTCACAATGTTTATATGCTTAATGTTGTGCATAATACACTCCCCAGCCAAAAGAAAAGGAGGTCGCCACAAAAAGAAATGCCACACGCACCTTGGACTCGCCTTTAGCTTTGATCACTGCACCATTAGCTGTGGCATTGTTTCAATGAGCTTCTGCAGTGTTAAAAGATTTATTGCCATCCAGAGTTGCATAAATTATTCACCAAGATCTTGTATTGATGATGGGAGACTGTGAACACTGAGCACATCCCAACGATTCTCCGCACGGTTAAGATATGGAGATATAGTGGTGGCCAGTCCATGTGTGGAAATGATGTCTCATGCTCCTGAACCACTCTTTCACCATATGAGCCTGATGCTGGGATTGTCATCTTGGAATATACCTGTGCCATCAGAGAAGAAGTCCATTGATGGAATAACTCATAAATAATATTTCAGGATGTTCATGTTTCAGCTGATCTCATTCTTTGGGCAGATAGTGTTGCTGAACCTGAAACTGACAAACTGCATCAACCCCAGTTCTATTTGCTTAGTTAAATCCAGGTGGTGGCTTTATTTTTGGCCAGGCAGTGTATTATTGTGCTCCATCATTTCAACAGGAACAAGCTCACATTCATTCAAAGCTTGGAATTTCACCCATTTTTCCAATTCACAGGTGTATCACTATCACTATGATAAATACTTACAGACAAGTCGATTGCGTCGTGGTCTTTGCTCTCATTTATTATCATTAAACAAACAAACCTCCCGTCTTACTAAAAGAACAGTAAAAAACAGTCTAAAATAAGGTATTTTCCACAAAATTGCTGTTGAATAATTAAGAAATAAGCCTATAGGATAATTTCACAAAAAGTCATCTAGAGCAGTGGTTCTCAAACTTTTTTTTAGGCAACCCACTTTTTTTCATTGGTGATCGTAATAATCGTAATATAATTAAACAGCCCCTCTTTGTATTCAGTGTCGGTGTTTTTGGATCATTAGAGCTTCATATTCATATCAAAAGCATTAGCCTATTACAATGTTGACAGTTCTGCTCTTCAGACAGAAGCAGCTCACAGACGCACCGATCGTGGTTGTAGATACCGCCCACTTGCAGCGCGAGTTTGGGGGAATTATCTCCAATATGCAAAGAGAAAAGAGACTGGACTCTGACAGCCGTTTTGACTGGAGCATCAGCGCTAAAAGTCAAGCTAAAATTAGCGTTTGATCTGTTGTACAAAAACAACAGGCCACAGAAAGGTTTTATACAGTCATTGACCGATGGGACACAACGGCAAAAGTGTTCACAAATACCACACACCTTTAATCATTGCGAACACGAAGACTCCACGAGGAGCGCTGAGACGCAAAGTGGGCGAGAGAGTGCGCACATGGGTCGCGGTTACAGTGTGTAGATGCATTTCTCATTACGAATAAAGAGTTTGTAGATTAAATTTGTGCAATATGGGCACAGTATAAAGAGCGTCTCTGTGTGTGGAGAACTTTGTCATTAATGAGACGAGCTGTGTCCAGGTGCTGCTTTTAATACGCAATTCCACCGCGACCCAAAAACAATCTCACGCGACCCACTGTTTGAGAACCAATGATCTCGAGATTAGTACAATTTTCTTAAAATAAGTATATTTGACTAAGTAAATTAAGGACATTTTCCTAAAAAAGGACGTTTTTTAGACTTATATTCTTAATTTGAGTTATTCCAACGTTTGAAGATATCATTCTTCACACAATAAATACAAAGTTCCCAGGGAAAGGTTCGCAACCCACTGAAAATGATTCCGCAACCCACTTTTGGGTCCCGACCCACCAGTTGAGAACCACTATTTTAAAACAACATCGCCTTCATTAAACTTCATTACACGTGTTACAAACTTTCAAAACCCATTAACACGGGACTAGATGACTTCGGAGTTTGTCAAATTACCCAAATTTACCAACATGGCAGATTCGCACAGGCATAGAAGCTCTAAGGACGTCAGTTTGTACCATTTACCTCAGGTCCCTGGGTAACTCTAACCCTGAGCAAACTCCGTATCCAAACTGAGAGGGCTCCATCCTGTGCTGAAGAGTTGGCCCACAGCGGTCTCTGGAGAAGCTGCTGCCTCCCCAGGGCCTAAACCTGCCTGTGTGTGCTCATTCCTAGGAGGAGGGGGGATCCGGATCGACAGCGTCAAGCTGGACTTCAAAGACAAGGCCCAGTCCAAGGTCGGGTCCCTGGATAACACCACTCACACCCCGGGAGGAGGCAACGTCATGGTAAGACTTAAACAAAACAGACCGTCGTTCCCCAATGGGCTGTGTGCATGACATTCTAGAAATAGACATGCTTTCAGATGGAGAGCAGTGTAACCTTATTCGATATTTTAGAGAAAGCTAAAAAGATGGATGTGATTTAAAGGTCATATTTGTAAGGTGCACTCCTTCATCGAGATGGGTGCAAAATAGCAAGTGCAATTCAGAAAACGGCATACTGCCTTTTGTGGGCATGTTGCACATAATTTATTATTTCAAATCACCTGCATCACGATATTAGGGCCCCAAATCTGATGCTTAAATGACAGAATACTGTGTGAGTAAAAAATGCACAAATGATTTTGGTGCTGATCCACTTTTGCAAGTGGTACTTGTTTTGCACATGAGCAAATTAAATTATCCCCTAGGTGTTTAAAACAAAAGTCACTACTTGAGGTCATACAATATTGGCTACAGTCTGGCCTAGTGAGGGGGATGGAAGCTTGTTATGGGAATCAGTATTTTTCACTCTGTTTGGGTATTTTCTGGCAGACCAAGTCAAAATGGGGTCCTTATGAATGAATGGTTTGAAAGCAGTCTTGCATTGAACAATTGAGCAGGTTGTCCAGTAGAAGTGAAAAAGCTAGCATTTGCATCATGGTGAATTGGGTCATTGAACCCTTTTGTTCCTCTTCATGTCTCTGTAGCTTTATTTGGTTGAACATACATCCGTAGCTAAAGTAGTTGTGGAGCAGTTGGAAAGTTTACCTATTTCCGTGCTTTGTTTTCCCCCTCACTGTAGCTTCCAACGTGACAAATGTTTGTGGGCGTTCCCAAAGTTGCGGTCTGTTGCCCCATCCACACGAAGACCAGCTCAGGCCTACACGCAAAAGTATTCTATGAAACCCACGTGTCATCCAAATGAAGCCGGCGTTTTGGGGGTCTGTAAATGAATATGTTGGAAACTAGGTCCCAGAGTGGAGAGATTTCAAAACACTGTTTACATGGCTCCTTTGTTATTGCCTGTATGCAACTTTTCCGAAAACAATGACATCACAGCGCTGGCTGGCTGGCTTGTGTGTTCTGCATAAGCTACTGACCATATAATGGGTTTAACTGCACAATCCTGCGCTGTTCTGACCGTGATACTCCTCCTCTTCTTCACCGCGAGCCACATGTGACACACGGAGAAAAGCCCCATGGAAATATCCTTCATTCTGTCTGTGTTTTTGTACTGACAGCTACTCTGTTTCTGTGACATCTCAAACATGAACTCCAACTTTTTGTCTGTTCTATATAGATTTTTTTTATCAGGCCAGACAGAAAACTCATATTATCTGAGATCTGATCGCTGACCGCCTCAAATTTTTTGTTAAAATGATCCAAAATTACGATGCCGATGCTTTTAACCCTTTGAAAAACGAGCCACAATTAACTATTAGTGCAGAAATCATTCACTTGTGTTGTCTTCTCTACTGTTGTGCTGATTCTTGGGGCGATTTCAGGTAAATGTAAGCAAAATTGCGAAAAAGATCTAGCTCTTTTCACAATTGAGATCCGGTTCGCACCGTTCACCCAAAAGTGCAGATTCGGTCATGAATGTCACATCTATAGAGAGTTGACAGTTTAGAACCACTGTGCTAAACCACCAACTGTCTGTCTGATATCAATTTAATGTGCCGGCTAAGGCTTAGTGTGGGCCACTCCAAAGCCTAACACTCCAGGGCTGAAACGAGGCCCCAGCATGCCACTGTCCAGGGATATTAACCATAAACCAGGTCAAAACAAATGCAGTTTTATGTACAACTGACCCTCACCTCCAAACCCACGCAGTAGCCCTATAACATGAAGACCACGTATTCAAAATGAGCATTACTTTGGATTTTGTCAAAAGCGAGGAGTATTCTGACCTTTATCCTGGCGTTGCAGCCTTCAGCCGCCGGGAATGTTATTTTAAGGTGAAGATCTTCAGCAGCACTGGATTTATATAACACTGTAGTGGCCACGGCTGTTCTCATTTGTACATTTAGTTCAGCAGAGCATGTTGTGTCACAAATGAACGCTCTGGTAACCCACGCTTTGAAGTTGTCACACGCATTTGTGGGACAACTTACCGGGATGCCCCGACTCAGGCCTAACGTGCCCATGGTGATCGTAGTGAGGCTTGAATCGCCGACTGGACCGGGTTGATTGAGTTGAGGACGTTTCGCTTCTTCTTAGCTCTTCTAGCTAAACTGAAATTATCGTCTTTGGCCCAAAGAAGCAAAGAGAAAGTGTCATCAGTCATCTTGAGTCTCTCTCTCTAAAACCTAAAAATCAGGTTAGAAATCTAGCGGTAATCATGGACTCAGACCTGAACTTAAACAGCCACGTTAAATCAATAATAACATCAGCTTTTTACCATCTAAAAAACATTGCTAAAATCAAAAGTATAGTGTCTAAAGCAGACTTAGAGAGACTAATCCATGCATTTGTCTCCAGCAGGATAGACTATGGTCATATTTTCCTGACTAGAACCAGGAAATATGACCATATTAGTCCAGTGCTCAGATCTCTGCACTGGCTTCCTGTCGCTCAGAGAATAGACTTTTAAACAGCTCTGCTTGTTTACAAGTCTCTTCATGGTCTAGCACCAAAGTACATCTCTGACATGTTAGTGCCGTATGAACCATCTTGGGCTCTGAGAACATCAGGGAGTGGTCTCCTGCTGGTTCCCAGAGTCAGGACTAAACATGGTGAGGCTGCGTTTCAGTTTTATGCAGCTAAAATCTGGAACAGTCTGCCAGAAGATGCGAGACAGGCCTCAACTCTTGACAATGTTTAAATCTAGGCTCAAAATTGTTCTTTTTAACTGTGCAGATGTCAACTGAAAGTATTTTATCATTCACTTTTAATGTAATTAGTTAATGATTATATTTGTTTTATTGATTGATTTTATCTGCTTTCTTGTAATTTTATGAAATTGTGAAGCCTAGTCAGAAAATGTGACGTCACACTTTCTGTTGCAAGCATTTAACCAAAATGTACCCTATTTGGTAACACTTTAGAATACGGCCCGGTAACTACTAGGTAATTACTAGATCATCACTCTAGTAAATACTAGTAATTGCTAGCACTATAAACAACGACTGGTGCACAATAATTACCCAGTAACTTAGGTAATTGCTAGCACTCAAAGCAATAATGACTCTGTAACTTTTAGATGATTACTAGGCAATTACCCTAGTAGTTACAAGTAATTACTAGAACTAAAAACAATGACTGATGCACAATAATTACTCAGTAACTCCTAAATACCTCAGAAATACTAGCTTATATTTACATTACTTACTAGTAATTACTACTATTAGTATCGAAGAAGTACCAGTCATCGTTTTTAGTGATAGCAATTACTAGTAATTACTAGGGTAATTACCTAGAAATTACCTGTAGTTACCGGGCCGTATTCTGAAGTGCTACCTGTCGATTAACTAATGAGCTTTAGGTCCATGTTTTGTTATTGAATCCTATCGAACAGTGTTAAATTGTATTGAGAAGGCTCTGTATCGAAGTATGTATCGTATCGTGACCTGTGTACCGAGGTATGTATCGTATCGTGACCTGTGTACCGAGGTATGTATCGTATCGTGACCTGTGTACCGAGGTATGTATCGTATCGTGACAGGTATGTATCGTATCGCCAGGTTCTCAAAGGTACACAGCCC
The DNA here is from genome assembly GCA_900303255.1 of Lesueurigobius sanzi. Lineage (NCBI taxonomy): Eukaryota > Metazoa > Chordata > Actinopteri > Gobiiformes > Gobiidae > Lesueurigobius > Lesueurigobius sanzi. The sequence goes on from OMNZ01089016.1 coordinate 10,953, forward strand.
TAATGTTATGTGATGTACTTTTCTATTCAGCGCACTACGTGTGTGAAAAGTGCTCAACTAATACCTGTAAATTGAAATTGATTGAACAAACTTCCAGTCAACTCCAGCTGGGCTTCCTAACACCCTCACTCTCCCCTCTCCTCCTCAGATCGAGAACCACAAGCTCTCCTTCAGGGAAACGGCCAAGGCGCGTGTGGACCACGGAGCGGAGATCATCAGCCTGGACACCGGGGGCACATCACCGCGCCTCTCCTCTGACGGAAGCATCAACGTCATGGAGTCTCCTCAGCTGTCCACACTGGCACAGGACGTCACCGCTGCTCTCGCCAAACAAGGATTATGAACGGGATACAACACAAACCGCTGCAAAATAATGATACCGACATGAGTTTGACACCGATTTGAATTCACAACTTTGAAAGCCTATCTAGTCAAAATGGCAAAGTTCTTTTGAGGCCAGTTTCAAGAATAAAGTGTTCGGAATTTGCGTTAATTGTAGAATTCAATATTTCACTTATTACATACTCGATCATTAGGCATAGTGGCTAAGCGTCAAACATTCTCTCCTCTCTACAAGAAGGTCCTCGATTTGATTCCCAGATAGTGTGGACCATTCCGTATGGAGTTCCTTCGTCAGGTTTGCATTGTCGCAAGATCAGAGTTTTCAGTCTTGCAGATCAGGGCTGGTAAGGATTTGACCTGGACCTCCCCCTGCAGCGAAGAGTAGGTTTAATATGGTAAAACTAAACTTTCTCTTTCATCCAACAACGTGGCTAGCAGCGCCAAGGAGTTGCTGTGTCCACGCTACGAGCACAGAGCAGCTCAGAACTGTTCCAATAGTCGATTATTGGCTTTTAAGATGCGGAGGACAGTTTGGGGCTTGAACAATTACGTAATTGTACCCAGGAAGTGCAACACGAAGCGCTGCTGAACGGCTTTGTTGCGTAGTTAGTTTTGACACTGTGATTGGCTAAAACAAGGTGCCCCAAAAGTCTGCTCTCTCCTCGAAACAATTTAAACCGCAGCCTTTCCAGATTGATTTTGCTAAAGAAATTTGCGCAGTAATATCAATCTGGTTCTTGCCATGTCACAAGTTTTCTCCATCAACCAGAAACCCACTTGCTAGCTACATCTGACCAAAACGTGCTCCTTCGACGGGTGCCTGGACGCTGTACCGTGGTCACCCACCACTCTTTACATATTACCTCAGCTACATTAAAGGATGGTACAAGGGAATCTACAGATTGATTCATACCATCTTACAGTACATGATTTATGATGGTATGAACCCGGCCTCCAGCATTCGTTTTTCCGTTGGTCCCCGAGATGATTTTGAGAAATGATGCACGCAACAGAGATTTTAAAGGAATAGTTCAGCGCTTTTACATACATACATAATGTTCTAACCTGGGCTTAGATGAGGCGATGCGTGGCTGTCTGGTCTTTGTGTGTGCCTTCATTCCCGTAAGACGACCAAAGACGTTGTTAGCATTTAGCAGATCCAGAGCCAACTTGGAAGAGATTTGTAGCTTCCAACTTCTCCGAAATTTGGCGCCATGGGACTATACTATAGAGGCAAAATGCTAACAGCGTCTTTGGTCATCTTACGGGACTGAAGGCACGCACAAAGACCAGACAGCCACGCATCACCTCATCTAAGCCCAGGTTAGAACATATGTATGCATGTAAAAGCGCTGTACTATTCCTTTAAACACCTTTCACCTTTTAAATTAGCAAAAAAATACTGAGATATTGTCAAAAATTTCTGGGGGAGGACCTCCAGACCCACCTGCTACGTAGGTCTATGAGATCTGTTCCATAGTAGAGATACAAACATTGTCAATTGGATATTGAAATCTCTTCTATGATGGAAAAATCCTTTTCCCCCATTAACCCAAAACATGCACAACAGGTTCATCCTCCAGCTTCGTGCTTGGACCATGCCCCAGTGGAGTTGAAGGATGGGAATTTCTCCATGGACCCACATGTTAACCTTTGCTATTTTTGACCACTCTCCTCGCCTCTGAAAACCAACCGAACAAAAATAAAAATTATCCAAAACATTATGCATTCTTACTCATGTCGGTATTATTTTTCGCATCTCCTCATTCTAGTCCAGTGTTCGATCCGAGATCCTCCTACTCTTGCCCCTTGTCGATCTGTCGTCTGGCCGAGATTTCGAAATCGGACTCAAAAGGGAATTGGCCTGGACTTTGGTTTTTCTAGAACGTGATTATCGTTGCAAAATGTATGATTGTATTCTTATTTCAACGTGAAAAAGGATTCCTAGGTATCAAATTGGCGGCAAAAGGGAGAATTTTATCGCGCATGTTTGACTTTTTGGGTCGAAAGATTTAGTTTCTCAAGTCTGTTGAATGATATTAAGTTCACTTTTTACTATTGTAGAAAATAATTTGTATGTTGCTGCACTGGATTCTTAGCACTACATCGTGGGTACCCATTGCAGACGCGTCGCTAGCTTTTGGTAGTCTTTCATTTCTGCGAAACACACAAAAAACTAAAAAAATATATATAAGCGGTTACTTTATACAATGTTTTCATATAGGCTTGGACTATGCTATCGCTGGCATGGCAAACCAAACAGCCATTTTACTGTCTGTGGTTGCGAAATCGTGGTGTGCTTTCTAAAACGCCAGTGGTGATCTCGTGAAGTTGGACAAATGTTTTGGTGATGTTTGATGAAATGAACAGGGCCGTTTCTAGCTTTAAGAGGGGGGGGGGCTGGAAAATGTCTATGTTCTAGTCATGGAAAACACATCAATATTGAGAAAAAATGTCAGATGTCCTGAAAGCTTAGACTAAAACTGAAAGCGTGTACACCGTGTTCCAAATTATTAAGCAAGTCATGTTTTATAGCATTAAAATTGTTTTTTGGTCTTGGTCAATCCAAAATATTAGGAAAAATCATACCTGAACATTCATTAAATTTAAAGTAGGGATGCACCAATCCAATACTGATATCGGATATCGGAGCCGATACCGAGAAAAATATAATATCGTGTTACGATTCCAAATATCCGATACTTTCACCAACTTTATCTTAGTGAATAAAGACATGCTGTTAACTGAAGCACTTAACTTGTAGAATTCAGTCATTGAATTTGTATCACACTTTGCTAAAGAGGGGAGCAACAAAAAGGTTTACGCCCCCTTTTAGGGTAAACCAGAGTCCATTGAGTTGAATGGGGGAAACATCCACTGAGATCTTCACATTTACGTCTGAAAAATAACATTTTATGCGTTTTATATATTTGTCTAATATAAAAGAGAAGCAAATGAAGGTTTTTTGCTGGAGAAGATTTACAGAGAGGGCAGTTAATGTTTTAAAGTGTGCTAACGTTAGCAGGAAGTTAGCATGTTGGACTTGAATAGGTAAAATACAAAGCAATATTAAGAAGCTGCAAAATTACTCAGTTACATAGGCAAACTACTACAACCTTGGATTTTATCAAATTAATTCACTATGAACGGCTAAACAGTTCATGTTAAAGTCTGAATATGCTAACTTCCTGCTAACTTTAGCCTTGTACCTTGTAGAGCAACAAATCTCTTCATTTGCTTTTCTTTTATATTAGACAAATATATAAAACACATAAAATGTTATTTTTCAGACGTAAATTTGAAGATCTCAGTCAATATTTCCCCATTCATCACGCGGCCTCCGGTCTAACCAAAAAGTGGGCGTTAACCTTTTCGTTGCTCCCTTCTATACTACTCTATACTACTAAGCTAATGAATTTAGCTAATTTGTTGATGCTAATGCTAGCATCAACCAATCGATGTGGGTGTATCCGAATATTTTTGAATGCATTAATGATCACTTTTTCACTCAATGCAGACCAGTGACTACATAAATAGCAATTATCTTTCTATAAATCTCCTTTTGTGAAACTCTCACGGTATCAGCTGGCATCGGGTACTCAAACCCCAAGTATCGGTGTCGAAAGCATAAAAGCTGGATCGGTGCATGCCTAATAAGGCCAAGTTTGAGCTTTCTTAGGAAAATATTTGAATTATGCTGTGAATGGTGTTCCAAATTATTATGCAACAAGAAAGTAACCGGATCTCACATACTCTATATCTATTTGTATCAATTTGGGTGAAAATGTTGAACAAATGACTAACAATTGACGGAATATACACTTTTTTTTATCTGACTTTACCCAAACTATTGTCTAATTCACCACTTACCTTTTCCATAACAGTTTCAAGCCTTTAATCCATTGAATCCCTCAGTTTTTGATCAACTGTTTGTGCCACAGCGACCACAGCCTCCAGACTTGCTTAATAATTTCATGTGTCAATCCCACCACTGCCCACAGAAGGCGCTTTGTAGTTTCGTAAAGTATAAATACCATGTCAAAATGATTTTTTTTTTTTCCCCATACTCCCCATAAAAAAATACATATTATATTTTTTAATGTTTTAATGCGGGGAAATGTGTGTATATTTTTCTTTTATCAACAGCAAATAGATTTATATAATTTTAGTCTATTTATTAGGCTGCTACATGATGAGAAATACTAAAAACATAGGGCCCCCTGTGACCTTGACGCCCCCCCTGCATACGCTCGACCTGCTTTTGGCTAGAAACGGCCCTGGAATGAAAACGGTGAAGCTTTATATTGTGGCTGTGTGTGAGTGCGGCACAGGGACGAGGAAGCAACCTGCTACAATTAGCAAATCATAAACGCTGTTCGAAATATCCCTCTGTGCACCGTTGTGAAACTCCGACGACCTCCCCGTGTTTTTCGTGCGTCCCCCCCCCCCCCCTCCTCTCTCTCTATCTCTCTATCTAACGATCTATTCTGTCTATCTATCTCCTCCTCTTTTGCCTGTGTAAGTGTATTTAAAAGACGATGTAGATGTGTGCACACTTTCTGATGTTTGAGACAACTGCTGATGACAAACGCTCCTACAGGATGATGACAAAAACAATAAATACAGTAAAAAGTGATTCCCTGCCTGGCTTTTGTTCCCATTTGGGCCTAAATGTTCATGTTCATCGCAAATACTATGTACCAAGACGAAGATAACCCTAACTTCCGCTACTATAGTGCAAGTATAGGCGTCTCCAGCACTTGGTCAGACAGCTTCATGCCCCCCATGCATGACTGGTCATTCTCTGTCAAATATTAGTCTTTTCCTTTTTTTTTCGTTGTAGAAAGGAAGGTAAAGGGGCCCACAATTATTTTGAAAAACACAGAGCAAAACGGTAACAATATTTTATGGAAAGACACAATTTTTAATTATATTATGGTGAAATAATAGGAAGGGGAGGAGGGGGTTGGGGAGAATTACTGAGACAATTGGGGATTGTTATTTTTTTTGTATGCATGTATCCATCCATTTCTTCCGCTTTATCCGGGGCCGGGTGGCGGAGGCAACAGTCTGAGCAGAGATGCCCAGACTTCCTGATTCACGCACACCTCCTCCAGCTCTTCCTGGGGGATCCCAAGGCGTTCCCAGGCCCAGCCTAAAGACCTCGTCTTTCCAGCGTGTCCTGGGTCTTCCCCGGGGCCTCCTCCCAGTGGGACGTGCCTGGAACACCTCTCGAGGGAGGCGACCAGGAGGCAACAGATGCCCGAGCCACCTCAGCTGGCTCCTTTCGACGTGGAGGAGTAGTGGCTCTGTTCCGAGCTCCTTCCTGGTGACTGAGCTCCTCACACTTTCTCTATTGTAAATGTGTATTTGGGGGAATTGTTTGCCACATGGGTTGGTTGTCACTCTTGCAATAATCTTTTTCTCAATGACATAAATTTAAACCTTTACATTTTCCCAAACTTTCATGCATGGGCTGTTTTTGAAATGAGAACTTGTTATTTTAGTGTCATAAACATAACTTGACATTTCACTTGCCTGAAAGAGGTTTTAGCACAGTTTTAGATATCTGTGGCCCCATTTATGAACCTGATATAACCACAAATACTTGAATACATTGCATTAATGAACACGGCGTTATTTTTAATCTCAATTTTGTCAGATTGACATCCATGTGGTATGTCAGGTTTATGCATGGGGCCACAGATACTGTAATAAGCCATGTGTTGGAGCTCACAGTGTTTGTGAAGTGGACACTTGTTGATGTGTGGTTTGTTGTCTCATGGG
>OMNZ01089031.1:0-30618 GCA_900303255.1 Lesueurigobius sanzi
GTGGGGGCGAATGCGGCGTTGGCGAAGTGATGAGCACGAAACACGAACATCCTTCCCTGTGAACCTGCGGCCGTCCTTGTGTGTGGACTTGATGGCCCAGTTTAACCTCTTAAACCCCAACAGGCCCAATTTGGGTCCTGGGGAAGAAAAGAGACAGAGAGAGGGGAAGGAGAGATCGAGAAGAAGGAAAGAGGGAGAGAAAGGGGAAGGAGAGAGGAAGGAGAGAGATTTTAGTGCCCAATTTGGGTCCTATAGGGTATAAGAGGTTAATTTGGCCTTCGTGATGGTGCTTACTTTTGTTAGAAGTCCAACTGAATGGACTGTCAACCAAAACAGCTTTAACCTCTTATACCCTACAGGACCCAAATGTGGCACGCTGGGGTTTAAGGGGTTAAACAGGTGCAGAGTTCAAAACTCTATATGTAAGTGGCTTTATGTAAGTCCAATCCTTACATGGAGATTGCATGCTCTGACACTCCACGGTTTTGGAGGACTAAACTCAGAGGTATTGAAACATCAGTTGAACTAGCTGTTGGCTTCTGTACATCACTTGCCCAGCCACTGCTCTTTCACTTTTAACTTCCATCAAAAGGCTCTCTTTGATACAGTTTGATGTTGGGTCAGTCTGCACCAGGCCTTTCAAGGTGGAAAAGAGAGCCGTGTGTTTTCAAATTTCACGTATCACAGATGAGGCCGCACCTTCACTCATCCATCGACCCGACAGGACCGGGTGTAAAATTATTCTTGCCTTTTATGAATTCTCTCATTTCAAATCGTTAGGGGTACGCGGTAGCAGAGTGGTGAGGTGAGCGCAATTGACGACTACATTGTATTTACTTCTACTCTTCCAGATGAACAAAAAATGCAAAGTATCTACCCACTATCCTTTTAGGTTCCATAAACATATTCCGAAATGCATATGATTCTTCCATCCACTTTTTTCCTCCATCGACCCATTTTCTTCCGCTTTATCCGGGGCCAGGCCAGTTCTTCCTGGGGGATCTCAAGTTCCCAGGCCAGCTTAAAGACCTCGTCTTTCCAGCTTGTCCTAGGTCTTCCCCGGGGCCTCCTCCCAGTGGGACGTGGCTGGAACACCTCTCGAGGGAGGCGACCAGGAGGCATCCGAAACAGATGTCCGAGCCACCTCAGCTGGCTCCTTTCGACGTGGAGGAGTAGCGGCCCTGTCTCAAGCTCCTCCTGGGTGACTGAGCTCCTCACACTATCTCTAAGGGTGCGCGCAGCCACCCTGCGGAGGAAACTCATTTTGGCCGCTTGTATTCGCAATCTTGTCCTTTCGGTCATGACCCAAATCTCATGACCATTGGTGAGAGTTGGAACGTAGCTCGACCGGTAAGCATGTGATTCTTGTATTAAGCTATTTTGTTTGTCTAAGTTGTAATTTGCGTGTCCTCTCAATGGTCTGTACTCTTAGGTCAAGTTAGAAATGTACTCTGAGAACCGAATCTCAATTTTAAAATAAAACTTCTCTGAAAAATTGCTAGTAGACAAGTAGCATCACAAGCTTGCTACCGATAATAGGATTGGATGTTCTCAGATGGCACACATATTGTAACAGGGCTGTATATGTGTGCCCTCACAGTAATTTGAACCTGTCACAGTCACCCAGACATGTATTCATCTCCAGCTCCGCACATGTGACATTTCATCCATCTTACACGCGCCGTTCATCTGAATATCACTGAGGATGTGACCAACACCAAATATAGATTGCACTGTCCATAATGTGTCGCCTTACGTGTATTAATCAACTCTATTGACCCGCGATTCTCTGCCAACGCTACTCCAATTGTTTGTTTACCATTAGGGGCAAGTGTCTCGGGTGTTCGATAGCCCACCTCCATCTGCATTTAAACAATGAAACTATCAGCAAGGTAACAAGAGCGGGGACAGCAGCTCAATACTGCTATGAGAGGTCTCCAATAATCAGAGCGTCGGAGGCAGGCAAGACGCAGGCAAATACAAGCAAAGCACTATTGACAGGCGCACACTGCCTTCAATCAGCTTATATCTACTGCAGGGAAATCGCCACACGCCATGGACAGAATTATCACTGATGAAGACATCACTGGGGAAAACGTTCAGGCAATCAGAGCGATGGACAAAGGAGTACAGGGCATCTTGGCACCTGTGTTAGATGTGAAAATGCTATGGAAAATCAATGTTTTAAGATATGTACAAAGATGACAAATCTGAAATGCATTTGGACCTATGAGGAAACTGGCAAGATCCACCTTTTATTAATGTGCAGGTTAGATATAGGGCGGAGTGAAGTCACTGTTTTAGGAGAAAAAAAAAAATATGAATGAATGAGACAGACAGGGATGTAAAACATCTGTTGTGAGCTATTTTTATCCTTCATGAATTCATTTTTCATTATATAACTACAGTAGTATTATGTACTGTATGTAAGGAAACACAGATTACCAGATAAATGGATGCAAATCTAAATATAATTTCTGAACAGAATCATGGAACATGAATTTGGAAACTACATTGTGTTAAAACTTGTGCAAATGAATGAAAGACGGCCATCAAAATATTCTGTCATTGACACAGAATTTTCAGTTAATGTAACCTCTGATATGAATATAAGTATTCTGATATGTAAGCACTACTGTGTGGCCAATTTTTTAATCTTTTGGCCATTTTCCATAGAATATGAATGATAACACAAAAATCTTTTTTCCACTCATGGTTAGTGGTCGTGCAAAGCCCTTTATTACCAAAGAACTGAGTTTATTCTTTTGAAATCATAATGAAATAGAAACTACTCAAATGTCTCCTGACCTTCAACAGCTGCCTGGAAAATTGTTCAGGAGCAAAGAAAAACTCACTTCAGCTGAAATACAGGACTCTATGACAAAATTGGACTCTGAAAAAAAACTATGTTTGTTTCAAGATGCACAATATTTACACTTTTGGTAGACATTTGGTTTGTTTCTAGTTGAAAAGTGTAAACACACAGGTCTTTCCACAATAGCCACTAACCATGCATGAAATAAAGGTTTTTGTGTTATCATTCATATTCTATGAAATGCATTTTACAACTTTTGGCCACAACTGTAGGTCTAATAATAGCCCCACATGGATACATTTTATAGTGAACTCAATTTCACTTTTTGTGTTGAAATAAACTTTCCCTCATAATCTATAATCCATTTCATTTAAGAGTGAAAAACGCAAAATAAATAAATATACTTTTGAATTTTACTCCTATCATTGTCAGAATAGCCACCAAACTCTGGAAAGCGCCCTCTTAGGCATAAGAATAGACCATTTTGATCGTGCACACGCCGGAGCACACGCCAACCCCCAAAGGTACTGAAGCTGCCAACACATCATTTACATAATCAGCTCTTGTTAGATGGTGGGCTTCCTTGTTTTGGTAAAATATGCTTAACCCCTTCACACACACATGCATGCGCTCAGGCGGAGCCACGCAGCACCGCGCTCGGGTCACAGCCAGGTCACGGCAAATTGGCTGAGGGCAGCAGGCCTCACAGCTCACAGTTTATGGAGGCAAAAATTAATTAGAGAGCCATGCAGCAGGAGTCAGGCAACGTATTACTCATGCAGCGCACATCACACTCACCGCAATAGATGTCTAAATAATATTACTAAATACAATATTGATACTCATTTGTCTGCCCTGCAGCAAGAAGCAAAGCTCACAAGGAAACATGGTCCGCAGGTAAAGCTCCTCTCTGCTGGACTTTACCCTTATTGCTTTCCACTCTTTCTCACAAAAGAACAAGGTAATCTGCACTAGGTTCAATATCACCGTATCTGCTACGGGCTTGGGACTGGCACAAATACTGTATGAGATTAACTCTTGGCCTCTGCCCTGTAAACGTCTACAGCAGGGGTCTCCAACCTTTTCTTTTTGCCGTGAGCTACTTGTACGCAAAAACAATAATGGCAGCGAGCAACTTTGGCTTCGAATAAACACATGTAAATATGCGACTTAAGTGGAATCATCCTGTAACCAAGATGTTATTTCAACACTATTTCGCGAAATGTTTAGAGACTGTGTTCAAGGTAGAAAACAAAAAACAACAACAAAAAACAGTATGCATATAAAAATTTGACTTATGCATTTCCAGTAGAAATGTAGAAAATCCTTTGGCGAGCTACTTAGAAAGGGCTGGTACTAGTTGGAGATCCCTGGTCTACAGCGAAGCTCCCACTTTTGCGCTGTGAATTGGAGATTGGTCTAAGCCTGATGCCCTTATTCTTCCATGTGTGCTAATATAATCATGCACTATATTGTGTTTTTCTAGATTTCAGACAGACGGGCGCTCGGCTCAAACAGAAGTCCCGAGCTCTGAAGTGCATCGGTGGCAGCGGCGTCACAGGCTGCAGTGCTGAATCATCAGAGGACGTCCCAGCTTGGAGCCTGTCACTCAGCCGGGCCCCGTCCCGCTCACTGACGGGGAACAGTTGGCAGCTCAGGGGCCCCGGGACAACCACCTCCATATGGCAGACGCTGCAGTTGCGCCGTGTCATTCCAGGCATGTTTTAACGACCAATTAGGCTCATTAGGACTTGATTAGAGATGAGGAAGCCTTGGGGGGTACACGGAGCCAGAGGAGGGAGGGGGGTTGACAGTGATGACTGATCAAGACGAGAGGAAGAGGAGTATGCAACAGTAACAATGTGCTGACACTGTGAGGTCATTAATATAAGAACAGGTGGTTTGGTTCTCTAGCCCAGTGGTTTTCTAACCTTACACACCAAGTAGTAGCTCAAAATATTTGACCTTCCAAGCCTGGCTACCAGATTAACCTCTCAAGCCTGAGGCCCTTTTCTCCAAAAATCATTTATTTACATCATAGGTGTACATGGCTAATCTTGGTGTCCAAACATTTGGTAGAGCTTAGGGATGACGGTGGAAGTGAGATAATAAGAAATTATGTTGTTTGACAATAAAATGAGTTTGCAATGGGTTGTTCTAATTTCCGCCTGAAAAAAACACACACATTTTCCCACAAAAAGGCCTTTTTTCCTCCCTGTGGTGTAGCAAATAACAACAGAAATAGATAATTCCACATCAGCTGTCACTAATTTGTAACTTTGGAATATCTGAAAGCGCAGAGCCATTATTGGGGTCCATAGGGCTAAAGAATGTAAGATCAAATAAGACCAAAACTGGGTCTAAAATGCACCTAAAATATATATATATATATAGTATATATAAGTGTATTTTCTGTGGCTCACATGTCCTTAGACTCATAACTTTGGAGAGAAGGGCCTGATTTACTAAGGCAGTTACTGAATTGCAAGTGCTACTTAAAATTAGCACATGAAATGTTGTAGCTTATTGTAATTGTTTATATTATTAGTGGCGCAAATTTGATATGTAAAAGATATCGCACTGTGGCCCTTTAGCATTTTTGAGAGATAAAAATCTCAACTGTACTATCTATACTATCTATACTATATCGACACATACTACCTATTTTGCACATGTACAAAGGCTTCGTAAATCAGGACCTAAATGTCAGGTACAACAACAACAAACGTAGATATCACTCACCGATGAAATCAAATAAATCTTGGGGAATCCTGAAAATAATGTAGAAGCATGTTTGAGGGTCCGCACCGTCTGGAGATATAATGTGCATTCCTCTGAGTTGAAGGAAGAAAAAAAAACAAAACAAAAAACAGCAAAGTTGGAAGGGAATGAGGCAGAGACTGAGTAAATGGCTGAGACAGTGAGTGAATGAATCATGAACAGAGTAATGGAGACCAGATAGACTACAGAAGACATAGAAGAGAGCAAAAGAAACATACACTTCAATCCTACAACTCAAAAGTGGTACAGTGAAGAAAGTAAGTATTTGAACACCCTGCTATTTTGCAAGTTCTCCCACTTAGAAATCATGGAGGGGTCTGAAATTTTCATGGTAGGTGCATGTCCACTGTGTGAGAGATAATCTAAAAAGAAAAATCCAGAAATCACAATCTATGATTTTTTTTAACAATTTATTTGTGTGATACAGCTGAAAAGAAGTATTTGAACACCTGTCTATCAGCTAGAATTCTGACCCTCAAAGACCTGCTATTCTGCTTTTAAATAGTCCAACTACACTCTGCTCATGATTCTAATTTAGTAGCACCTTAGCTTTCATAAAGACACCTGTGAACCCCACAATCAGTCAAAAGTCTAACTACCAACATGGGCAAGACCAAAGAGCTGTCAAAAGACACCAGAGACAAAATTGTAGACCAAGATTGACCCTTATAGCCTTTTTATCCTGTATTTGGCTACACCTTTGACAATGTGCACTTGATATTCACCACAGCATTCTGCCCATCGTCAGGATAACCCAAAACAAAGCCACCTGGACTCCATGTGTTGTTTGGAAGATATAACTCTGGACAGGCTGTTTGGTGAGTGACACACTGCACTCTGTAACATCATTTATAAAATAGACTTTTATTCAATAATGCATATTGTTAGATTTAAGCACTATTGTGCATTGTGACACCCCTAAATACCATCTTGCCCAGTGGCACGGAGCAGTGATTAGCATTCATGCCGCACAGCAAGAAGGTCCCTGGTTCAGTCACTGGGCTGCGAGGGGCTTTTCTGTGGGGACTTTGCATGTACTCCTTGTGCCTGCATAGGATTCTTCCATGTACTACTAAAAACATGTAAAGCAAAAAACAGCTCTGACTTATTAAGGCCGGATCAAACACAAACATGTGTGTTTTGACTGAAAGAGAATAGCAATCACTGTCATTCAGGGCCATTTAGGCTCCTATTTGGTGCATGTGTGAGAGGTCTGCAGAGGATTATGGCCATAATGATAATTCTACATATGGTGCGGGCTCACCCTGCCTTAGCACTGAGATCATAAATCCAATCTGAGAATCATAATCCGTTTGCCAGAGGAGGAATTAATACCAAATGTTATTCTGCAGTCAGAAAGAGAAATGTGTTTGTTATGGCCAGATATGAGCCTGGACTTGTTTACCAACACAGGGAAAACTACTGCTTTGTCCAGCATTTAACATTCATCAAAGAAATAAGTTTCAGTTTTTATTTCAATCATTCATATTTCTGTCCTTTCCTTTAACTGAATTTCAATGTAATATGTCTGTATTTGCTGAGGCCGAGTTTGAATCAGCAGCTCTGTGTTTTTCCTCTATTTTTCTTGTGTGAAGTCACCCTGCACTAATCCTAGTGTTGTTATTAAGCTCAGGGCCATGGAAATGGACAGGCTGTACGACATGCAGAAAGCATATAAGCCAGATTAGCAGCAAACACCCCCATGAACACTGTAGCTATATTCAAATTCATTTTTCTATCAGTGCTAAGCTCAATAGGCTCTGTGTGGAGACTGTGTCGAACACCGGCTGAAGAAAGTGGATAAAAAGTATCAGAAACAATTAAAAGCAAAGGCAAACAATGCTTAGCATATACAAGTTTAGCTTCTTCTAACAGTCGTGACAGAAGGCTCCTAAAAAGACTTTAGGTAGAAAGAATTGGAAAGAGTCTCTAAGCGAGTCGTAGAAGGAGGTTAGTGCTCACAAAGATTAACAGTCAGGGGATGAATGACGAATCCACAGAAAATGGAATAAAGCAACAATCAGCAGGAGAAAAGCAGCTCATTTCACAGAGTTCCCACTAAAAAGTTGCGGGAGGCAGCCAGAATCCCAGCGCTGAGGAGTTTGTGAGCATGCGGAGGCAGACGGTTTGACATTTCACCTTGCTCAGTTGATAAGGGGTGTCACCCTCTGGTCCTCAGGGCTTTGACTGCTGTCTGCAGTCATCAGCCCTCCCCAGCACAGGAGACTATTGATCAGGAAGACAGCACTGCTCCATGTGTGTGTTAGCTGTGAGATAGCCGTGAGTTAGCTGTGTATTAGCTGTGTGCTACAGTCACAGTGTGGGAGTGTTGTTATAGCGAGCTACATATCACTATCTGCATTTGGCAGGAGACAGCAAGGCCTGAGTACTGTCCTCCTCTGACCAGTCTAATGTCTTCACTTTTCCTACTATTGTGAAGTCCATTAGGGCGCTGTGGTCTGGGGGAAGTCAAGGGAGAGATCACAGGCCTCAAAGGACGCTAGACTATAGCACTCAAACATGCTTTGTGTCATATTTACGATATATAAGAGTTAAACTACCATTAAGGAAGTCAATTGTTGTAATATCCAAGTCCAGTAATCCACATTAGCAACAATCAACAACATTAACAGTGTTCATCACACCAAAAGTTAGCATTATTTTACTTAATTACACCCAGATTTGACAAAGAAGAGGAAACAACACACTGAAGAATAAACAAAGCCTAAACTATATCCATTATCAATCAAATGTTAAGCCATTTTTGCTAATTTTTACATTTATTAGTAAAACCTGTATTTAGGGGGGAAAAAATCAATCAAACATCATAGTGAATCAATATGAGGAACCATACTGTGATACATTTAATTGCCATATAACCCAGTCCTAAAACATGCTGTAAGAAAAATAAAAAAATAACCGAACCCTGTGACTAATTAAGAACAAGCCCGCCGTGTCACCATTTAAACACCGCCCGGTCCTGAGAGGGCGCGAGTCCGAGCGCAGGCCGGCCCAAAACACAGACAGAGGAAATGAGTGATGCACCTGTGAGCAGCGTCAGAGCTCCCCGCGAGCCGCCGCTGCCGAGGCCCGCCCCGGTCTGCATTCATTGTGCGGCTCAGGGGAGACGCCGAGCAGCCCGAGTGAGGAAAGCACGGCCGAGCTCAGATTCATGTTAGAAATGACACAATTAGTTCAACTCTGAAGTGCCGGTTACTCGTGCATGGCTTCCCCTCTTAGGCTCACATGAGGTGATCAGACAGGGAAATACTCCAGGGCCTTACAGTGATGTGTGTGCGTACATAGATGCAAGCAAACATCATTGTTGTGCGCTGAAATGTAATCACACCTGCATGCTCAAAAATATTTCAAGGAGACTCTGCAAAACAGGACTAAAAGCCTGTCTGCAATTTGCGACATCAAATTTTATAGGAATAAAACAATCTATGCACAACACACCCGTGGAAAATAATGCAGCAACTATAGAGTGAATGACTAGGGCTGGTGAGAAAAATACTGCTCTAATTCCAAAGCCTCTCTCACTGAAAAATTGATCTTTATTTTCAGGGCAATGCACTTTGAAACAAAGGGAAAAGGAACTTAATATGCAGGAAATGAAGAAATGAAGACTACAGTACACGGAGCACTTTGAGTTTGCACTTTCAAAGCCGCGAGAAACAAGCGTTTGAATTTCCCACCCCCCCAGAGAGAGCAAGAGGAAGGCAGGCCCTGATTTTTATTAATTTCATCTGTAGTTATGTTTCTCCTGAATAAAACATTAATAGTGCCTGGAACAAGGGAATAACAGAAAGAGAAAGAAAGACAGCTGCTTCTCTTTTAATTAGCGGCGCAACTCGGTGGTGCTCGGCTCTGTCCCAGCCAGCCTTCAAGTGTTCTCTGTCAATCAAGGGCTCCCCTCCCCAACTACAATAAAGGCAACTCTTTAGCAACTTTGAATCTCAGTCAGCGCTTTTCTTCAACCGCTACTCCAACTTCAACTCCAGAAAAGTGCTCAAGACGATTATCACAATGCTTCTGGACGGCCGCCTTTATAACGGCGGGCTCAGTGAAAACATAAACATCTTACAACTACATTAGCGGTTAGCGCAGCCCAAATTTGCCAATCTTGATTAGATTTGTGTAGATAAATTGCAGCCTTTGTGTTTTGAAAATTGCGACCATACAAAGCGCGTTCATTCTCGCAGGCCGCTAAGCAATTCATGTTTTTTTGTGAATTGTGAAAAAAAAAATTCAATGTTCAACCTCTTGGCCTGTGGAAATGATATTTGTCAAGCCACCGAGAGCCATGCCAACTATCAATAAAACTGCTCTCACTTTCAATGATAATCTGGCCGCATTGGTGGTGCTAAACCTTGGCTTCTCTGGAGGCTAAAGGACAGCGTATGGAAATGGCGGGCTAATGGTGTTGGAAGACCTCAAATCCATAAGTTCCTCGGTGCTGTAACAGAGACGATAATATTGAGCCGAGGAATCAAGGGCCTTTCGTTCGGAGGGGCTCGTGCCAGCTCTCCCTCTCTCTCCCTCGGTCTCCGGCGCGTCGCCCCGGGGTGCAGCCGTCGCGAGATCACACCGGCAACTTCACAGCTTCACAGGCAACCGGCACGCAGACGGGGAGGGAACACACAGGGCTGGAGCGGCAGATATAGGGTTTGTACACATACGGACAGCACTGGTTGACGGGGGAAAAAAAGGATTGCTTTGTTTTGGTTTGTAGAAGTAATTCGATTAGATTTGCAAATGTTGTTTTTAAAGGGGAGACTTTGTAATTTTCAGGTTTTGGTTACCTGAAAACAAATAAATGACCTAATCATTACAATAAGGAGTGTAATTAATGTTTCTCCAGAGAACTATAAAGGGAAATTTTAACTTCAATGACTTTTTTCTCAAAATGCATTTTTCTCACATTGTAGCGACAGCATCTCCACGTAAGTAGCGCATAAAGACTCCCAACATTTCCTAGACTTGGTTTAAAAAATATTTTCAAGGTTTGTTCAGAGGGATTTTTCAATATTTAATTGCTAGCCTGATTTATTTTGTTTTGAACCACAAAAAAAAAACTAAGGATATTGAAAATCCTCTGTTGAAAAACAAATATCCATGACTAATACAGTAGTGGCCAAAGGTTATACTATTTGAAGTTTACATACCCTTTGAATATTTTGGCCATTTTTCATAGAATATGAATGATAACGCAAAAATTGTTTCCTCCACTCATGGTTAGTGGTTGTGCGAAGCCATTTATTGCCAAAGAACTGAGTTTACTCTTTTGAAATCATAATGAAACAGAAACTGCTCAAATGTCCCTGATCAAACGTTTGCATGACCTTCAACAACTGCCAGGAAAATTGTTCAGGAGCAAAGAAAAACTGACTTCAGCTTAAATACAGGACTCTCTGAAAGAAATGTATGTTTGTTTCAAGATGCACAATATGTAAACTTTTGATCAGGGACATTTGGATAGTTTGAGTTACATCACTTTTGGTCACAACTGTACTGTATATCAACAAAATAAAAATGTCACCTTGGCTTTAAATATAAGCAATTTTGGTCATTTTTATGCGTAAAATAACTTTTTAAATGAATTCAAATGTTTTCCCCATTCACCTGCAGCTTAAGTTTCAAGTTCAATGAGAAAAAGAGACAACGCTCTTGACGCCGATGGGAAAGCTTGGAACATATGGAACAGTATGGTCAGAAGGAGGATAGAGTCCCCTGAAGAGTGAACAGTGGCAGTAATGATTGAGGGGGATTACACAAAGGCAGTGGACTGGCTCCGAAAGAGAGAGGGCCAGGAGGTAAAGAGAATATACAGGAAGTGAGCGGAGCGAGGGATGAGGGAAAGAAATGAAAAAGTAACAAAGTTAGACTCACAGGATTTGCATGAGTGTGTTTGGATTAGGAGAATTACTGGAAATCAGGTAGAAATCAATTTGGTGAGTAAACATGTCAAGAGGATTCACTGGAATTCATGCCCCTGTATTTCCGTGTGATAAATACAATTTTCTAATTATTATTTGCACTTTGTGTAGTCCTAATAATATTATTTTTATTCTTATCTTTCAGATTTAACTTTCTGTATCATTGCCAATGAATGGAAAAGACCTAAACAAAGTTACAGAGCAATGGGATGGGTCTGCTTGTTACTATGAAATCTTTTAAACCTTTTTACATATCTTTTTTATGAATTAGTCATACAAATATGTATGTGAATGTAGAGTGGTACAAATAAAACAGAAATAATGGATAAAAACATATTTGAAAACTCTGAATTCATTAAAATGATTATACTGGAACAACCGTTCCAAGGACAAGACCATTGAAAATAAAACCCACAATTAGTCATTCATGAAAAATAAACACTACCCACCTCCTTCATGTAAAGAAATAATTATTGTTCAGCCTTGGAGAGCTGTACATAGAGGTTGTTTTCTATCTATTAAATGTAAACACAATCTAAGAAACAGAGACCCAAGGTTGTGCAAAACAATGATACTGAACTCACAACATGAGAAGAGGATGTGAGCAGTATTAGCCTTGGTAAAATGGGAAGGGCTATGAGGTTAGTTATGGTAGACTGTTTTGACAACAGATGAAGTGTGGGGTTAGAAATCGGTTAAAAGAAGTGACTAGTTTAAAATTAGTGTTGAATAATAGACTTAAGTGCTCGCAAAAGTACAAATTTGTAACTAATTGTTTTCCCTCAGCTGTTTGTTTTCTACAGTTTTAGCCTGTGTTAGCAAAAACAATACCAGATCTCAGTCAGGTGGAAAACCTTTGTGATTACTTTGTAAAATATTATGGGTTTTTGTATGATATAGGGCTGCACAATTAATCACAATTTTAAATGCTGCAATAGCCTAACCTCAAAGGCTGAGGTTTTTTCTGCCTTGTTTTCTACAGTGTTTCATGCAGCTGAAATTTAATGAAAAGTACAACGATGTATAAAAGCAGATTTAGAAGTATACTGCTGGGAAAACAAACAATAATATTGGGAATTGTGAAGCCCCAGAGCACATGGCTAATGTAAACAAAGTGCGCAAATGCCACACAGTAAGCCCAGCTACAGCAGAATCAAAACAAAACTCACCATAACAAACTGTGCAATACTTACCGTGATAATTTCAGTCGCAATAATTTAGTCAAAGATAATCGTGAGACAAAACATAAATAATATTAAAATCGGAAAATCGAATTGCAATCGCAGTTAGTTGTGTCAAAATGGTGCAGCCCTAGTATGATATTGAAATTCTGTAGTAGGCCTGTCATGATGACTACCATATCGACTTATCGTTTGATGAGTAAAATGAAGGACGATAAAAATATTAGACTCAAATTCCACAAATGCGTGTGCTGCTTACAGGAGAATAAACATTAGCGGCGCAAAGACCAGCATCTGTCTATGTAGGCTCCCTATGTGAACAAGACCCCACGGAATCAGAATCAGAAAAGAATTTGTTGCCATTGCCAATGAAAGGATTCACAGACTAGGGATTTTCTACGGTGTGCTCGTGCAACATGAAACATAAACTTGTAATAGTGATAAATAATAAACTATGGGAAAAATATAAGAATGATAAAACTATAAGGGCATGCATAAAAGTAGAATAAGAAAAAAAAATCAAATAAAACAGTAAATTAACACAACACAAAGACAGCAATGTAAATGGGTGACAGATGTACATTAGCAGCAGATGTGAGTGTGGACAACATTACTATGTTGATCCACCCTCCAAAAGTGAAGGTGGTATTGAATGCATTGACTGTATCAGCTCATGTAGCCACATCATTTATAGATCAGTGATCCACGGCTTTCGGTTGAGAGACAGGCTGTAAACAGGACAGCGTGTTACAGAGTTTTTCAATGGGGACTCTGTTGGTAAACTCGATAGCGGAACAAGGACTCCCGACTGAATAAAACTCCCGACTAGCCCCGGTGTGAGAACTTGTGGTATGTCTCACGTATTTGAGAACCGTTGCAACAAATTCTGAGAATGCAAAAAATGTAAATCGAGTAAATCTGTGCTAATGCGAGCAAAGAACCACTGTTGGACAAGGAGAGCGCTCTCGTCTCATTTTCCTGATGGCTTAAAACAATGGAAATGCAAGTGAATTTCTCACTGACATAACTCAGTACGGACATGTTACTGTTATACAATGCTCAAAAGCCGATGTTTAGAAAATGCTGCAGTGGTTTGACGAACAGCTGCAACAATTTGGCAAAAAACAAAGTTGCATCTCTCCAACAGCCACTTTTGAACAAAAAAACCAGCCCAAAAAAACAGCCTATATCTTTTTATATGTTATTGTCAAAAATAATTGCACAAAAAATTTTTAGTCAATATATTCTTTTTTTAACGACGAGCCTATTATTTGGCTATATTTTGTGAAGGCCTACAGTTAGATATATACTCTGCATGATAATAATCTATTCTTTGCCCAAAAATGTAAAGGATTTTCTTGTTTTTAAATGTGATTTTTATTTTTTGCTGCCTAGCCTCTCCTTCCAGGCCTGTGCAGTGTTTCTGTGGTCTACCTATGCCTCCTATTGGTCTGTCTGATGTAGTCCACAACAGGAAAAGAAGAGAGAGAGAGAGAGAGAGAGAGAGAGAGAGGAGAGGTAGCAATAGCCAAAACGACAGACAGAAAAAAAGAGAGAGAGGGAGGGAGAGAGAGAGAGACAGAGAGAGAGAAAGCGGCGAGTGATTCTGAGTGACACGGAGAGCGGGAGGAGGTGGAGGCAGATCTTATGAATGTTGACCACTGTCCCTCTACATAAATCTGCACATTAACTGCATCAAATGAGCCTCCCCATGTTTTCTCATCTCCTCTTCCCGATTTTCCCCTCATACATTTGCAACAAAGCACCCCCAGTTTGCAGGCGCCATCTGATTGGGCCGCCGTGTCATTTATAATGTCTGTCCACATCACAGGGACGTGCAGGGGACCCCAGTCCTAACAACGCGCCCCCCCCCTGTCACGCCCCACTGGCTGATGGGTAGGAATAAGCCGGGCTCCAATCCACAATGTCACACAGCTAATATTGACTGAATAATATTGCAACGCTATTAGCTTCTGTTCTGTATTTCACCGGCTGATAAAAAATATTGGTTCTGAAAAATGCACAGGCCGAAATAATCTTGTTTCGGGAATGCAAAGATGCTCAATAAGAGGTTGAGGAGGAGAGGAAGGAGAAGTGTGCATAAATGCATCCGTGGAAAGAGTCCATATTTCAAATCAAATGAAGAAAGATAGCACGTGTGAAATGTATCGGGAATATTACCGTGAAAAGCACAGGAATAAAATGACTTGTGTCTTTTACATGCATTGTCAAGAATATGAATCATTAATTTTGCTAGAGATGCCTCTGTAATTTTTAAAAACATTTTATACAATTAATTACCAGAGATTCCACTGCTAATAAACATATGGATCAATATTCAGAATATTGTACTGGGTAACACTGTTTATTCATATTAATTCATAATGAAGTATTCACTTGTAATTGTAATGGTAGCCTTTTTGTGGATAAAATGGTTTGTTATTTATGGGTGATCTGTAACACTTCTGTCCATCCTCCCTTGTCCCGCCGCACACGTGTGTTAGTCCTCCGCTGTTTGTCTCCTGTTTATTTCCACGACTGGAGCAGGACATGAAAGATCGGGGGAAATCCTTTGAAGCGGACACCAGGGCCATCGACTTCCTCCCGCAGCCGCTGCCACCTCCTCAAAGTCAACTCCTCAACATTAAACGTGCCAACAAAAAAAAAAAAAAAAAACATCTAATGGCCCTCTAGATTTCTGACCGCGACAAACAGGGGCCAGCCTCTCATTTGCATGCCCATTCCTGGCCTTCGGGCACAAGTTGGCAATCTCCATGCGTAATGAGTGTGTTGTTTGGGCCCTTTGCTGGTCAATAATTACCTACTTGGTGTCTGGAGTGAGTCTATTTTCGGAGGGAGAAAAGCACCGGTTCAGGAAGCTTAACTCAGCCATAAACACTCGCTTTCTCTCTAGTAGTAATCCCACTTTTGTTGGCTCTGAAGAGGAAGGTGAGGAACTCTAGTCAAGGAGTGGAAGGCTATAGGGGAGACAGATCAAGAGGGTCATCTCTGTAGCCCTGTCTAATCATATACCTCGGCCACTGCTGCCGTTCCAATGGGGAGCGATTTGAGGAGGAGAGCGCCGCGCAGGTATTTAACTCACACATGGTCACACATTATGAGTAAGTCTGGCAGATTGACCAGAAACAGTTGAGAGCTGATCGTCCGCGAGCCCCCAGGAGCGGCTTTATGCTAATGTTTGCGTCGCCGCCCGCAAAGCCCCGCGCCGCTGTCCGAAGGCACATCAAGGAAATGAGAGTGCGGCCCGGGCCTTTGTATGCGCCGTGTACAATAAAGGGAGGATTTAGGGGCCTCGGCGGCTGGACCGGAGGGGATGAACAAAATGAATGAACTGGAGCAGAGGAAGGGTTGAGGGGTTGCGGGGCGGGGAGGGGGTAGGTGGAAGGGGGCGAGCCGGGAGGGGAGGGCAGGCTAATGTAACCCCCCTGTAACCCCGGCAGCCTGGCCCGTCATCGCAGGACAGCCCATATATAACACAGACACGTTTGGTCTCCTCGAAAGGTCACAAAAGGGTAAAACTTAAGAGGAAAGATGAGAGTGCGGCTGTCATAAAAAAAGAAAAACGTGTGGAGGGTGAGAGGAAGTGCCTGCTCCTCTTAAGGCGCAAATAAAATATTTCAGGTTCACCCATGCAGCGGCCCGGCGTCCGGGGCGCCAGATTTACAGCCGGGGTCAGCGCCCCACGCAGATCAATAGTCAATCAGACTTATCAAACACCAATTATGAAAAGGGAACATGCTTTTGTGCTGATGCAGCCTGTGATATGTGCAACATCTCAACAGAATGGGAGCAGGCAATAAAACCATGTCACAATTGAATCAAAATTGTTATTTTTTTTATGGACGCAATTAATAAAATTATTTTGCACCATATACTTTGCATACAAATTATCTGTTTCAGCTGGACCTTATTATGTCTGAGAGAACTTAAACAGTATGTTCTGAAATGCATGTCATTCTTAGCTGTTCATATTTCAGTTTTTTTCTCAAATGTTAGACCTCCTGGAAATGTTAAAATATTGAACCAAACTGTGTATTTAAAACCTAAACTAATGGCAATGACCATTATTATTTTTTCCCCCAAAATGTGCAACCCTAATGTACGTTTTTATTAATTTATTTGAAATTTAGTTGCCTCATCTTTAGCTTAATTCGTTCAAAGTCTATAATGAGCATAAGATTGCTGCCGTTTTCACCACTCAGACAATTTTCATTCATTTGCAAAAATATAACACATGTTGGAGCTTGTACAGTGTTCAGTTTTGATTAGATACAAATAACTGTAAATTGCAAAACTGATAATAGTTTTTAGCAGCATCCAAATGAACACACAGAAGTGCATACAGTGGAGTGGAAATGGAAGAAATGGAAGCACTTAATAGACATGAGAGGTTTAGACTTGAAAGCCCCATCATCCCCCGTAATGCAGACCCATTTGTTTATTGAATGGGGTCTTCATTAAAAACTAGTTGAATGGTAGGAAGGACAAATGAAAAATAACAATTATGTTGATGGCTTAAAAATCACATCAAAATTAAGACATTTATCACGACTAAGTGCATTTAATCCTCTGAGTGCTTTCGAAGACGAACTCCAGCTTTGTCTGTTTCCCGCTGGACGTTCCTCCTCTAAATCATGCATCTAAATTTTTCTTTTAGCGTTTATTTTTTTGGCGGGGAAAAGGGCTAATTGCACCTGTAGACGAGCCCAGACAAGGACAATTTTATTTCATACGTTTTTATCATGGGCCTTATTAGACTTTGTTCGGTTTCAAGGGCGTTCGGCGGAATCTCCACAACCTGTCGGATGTCAAATTCACCGTCTCACCACCGACGTCAGCAGCAGCCCGGACCAAATCAGCCGAAGAAGAAGCAGAGGAAAGCGAAGAAGAAGAAGAAGGAAAAAAAAAATCTGTGGGTGTGGGGTGGGCCATAGGGTGATTTTTTTCTGCCCCGTAACCATGACAACCCTCATCTCCAGAGTGGAGGAAGGAGATGGTGACTCGCACCGAGGGAGATCCTGATGTCTGAGGCCCCAAACGCTTCTTTTGTTGTGCATTTATCTCCTTATCTCCTGTGTGTGTGTGTGTGTGTGTGTGTGTGTGTGTGTGTGTGTGTGTGTGTGTGTGTGTGTGTGTGTGTGTGTGTGTCTGCAAGTGGGCTGGATCAAAATCAAAAGCGTCCATTTGTTATGTCCAAATACAAATAGAGCTGGATTTTATCTGTTCTATATCGATCCCTGTATGTAATGTTAATACATTATTGTTCTGTAAAACACTTTGGACCACTTGGTGAATTATGCTCCTAATTATTTATTATTGTATACGTATATTTAGGATATATTATTTTTCTTTCCGGTTCTTTCTTTTTTTCAATATAACGCAATGATATGCACAATTGAAATATATTATTTTACAG
This sequence comes from Lesueurigobius sanzi, assembly GCA_900303255.1. Lineage (NCBI taxonomy): Eukaryota > Metazoa > Chordata > Actinopteri > Gobiiformes > Gobiidae > Lesueurigobius > Lesueurigobius sanzi. Next base: position 18,154 of record OMNZ01089031.1, read on the forward strand.
CTGAAGGTGGGGGATATCAACAAAAATGTATATCTGGATATTTAGTGGGACTGTCTCGATAACAATGATCAAGCGGTATTTTTAAAAACCATCAAAAACATATTAAAATGTGCTATTAATTTACATCGTCATCAAAAGGATAATTATCTTGAATAAACTGCAGAAAAAAATAACATTATTATACTTTTTTGGAAATTACACATCAAATATACAGTATGTAACAGTTTTTGCAGATTTGTTAATTTCCTGACTTTGAAGAGATACTCGATATTTCAAATTTACATATCTATCAAACAACAGTTTCAATATTATCTTGTAGACGAAATATCTCCCACCTCTAATTACAGCACTTAAGGCCAATCTCGGGCAAGACTGGGTGGATAGTCTATATATATTTATTATATAGTAAATGTGTGTTGATAACATTGTATACTGTAGTAACTGTACTGAACTGCAGCTGTGCTCATATAAACTGATGTCATCACTGTTCCTGTTTAAAAATTTGTTTCTTATGAACATTTTGAGCAGAAGTTTAATATTGGTTTGTTTGTTTTCCATTGCTTTCTTTCTACAGCGGCCGCCTCCAAACGATATGAAGAGTAAAACAATTAGTATGTGTACAATTGAAGACAGGGTGGTGTTGCAAAAACAGATACAAAACATTGATAGAGCCATTGACAAAAAATCTACATATGGCTGTAAATTTGTCTTTTATTAGCAGTAGTTATTATTACTCGATCTACTGGAGATATCTGTTTTTGCAACTGAACTCTTCAATTATACATCATATACCTTTGCACAAAATACCCCGTTCTTAACCACTAATTCCTTGTACTTGTAACCATCCCGCACAGATACAGCGTCCTCCCTGTCCCAGCCCGGCGTCAGCGCTGTCACCAAACGCAGCCTGTCTAAATTGCATCTGCTCATAAGCACCGCTCAGATCAGATCCTGCGTGACCATCTACGGATTCGCATTCCACGCGGCCCCTCGTCGCGGCATCCAGATATGTATGTCAGGGGGAACGTTTTAATCATTTGCCAGGGTTGGGAGCCCAATCTCCAAACATCCACATTTTGACACACAATCTGCAGCCTCTCCCTCTCTCTCTCTCTCTCCCACTCCCTCCCTTCTCTCTCTGTCTCTCTCGCTCTCCCTCCCCTCGTCTATCCTCTGGTTTCATCATCTCATCTCACACCCTTCGTGTCTCAGGGACCTATTAAATCCCCCCCCTCCCCTCACTCTCAAATGTCACCTTCATTTTTGTGTTCATATTCCGCTATGGGGAGCAACCTATAGGTGCTTTAATTTTTTCAGCCTTGGTCACCACCTCCACTGCCCACTGTCTCCTCCTGTCTTCCCCCTCCCCAATACAACCCCCCCCCTTTGCGTGGCACTATATTCTCATGACATAAACACCCCCTTTCCCCAAATCCCTTTTAATGTGGCAGTCATTTAAAAGCAAAAACACTACTTTATTGTAATCCTTTTAACCATCAACAAACTTCGAAAAGGGGGGCACTATCCTCATCTGGCCCCGACGGGATCAAAGTTTTCCATAAGTACGCTCTTATGTTGTAATGGATTAACTGTTCGTAAAAAAACAAACAAAAGAAAAATAACAAAACTGCAACACAAATGGTTTACGTTAGCGTCCGTATACTCTCAGGCTTGTCGAGTTTTGGCTAGGCCCCGCTGTTTGTCTGCCAGGCCTTGTGGAGTTGATCACAGAGTCTAGGACTGACCTCACTTGTAAAACAGAGGGGAAAAAGTCACAATAATGAGGGTTATCAGAGGGGCTGCGTATTTTAATCACAACCCAAGCAGCAGATCGCGAATATTGCCATTGTTTTGGTCATATCAACTCTTCTCACAGGCTCCGTCCCGCTTGAAGCATGACACTGTTCAGAGGCGCTGCATTTGTGTACAAAAGTGGATAATTTGCTCTCTTTTAATTGTCCAAAGAATAAATGAATGAATAATCTGGACTAAAACAAACCAGATCATTATTTTTTCTATAATTGAGCAGCTCTAACCGGTTAAAACTTTACATATCTAAATCTGCAAATCAAATAACTCTTCAGAAATATCGGGATTAGATATGATCATTTCTCGCATTAATAGGATCTATGCATTAGTCATTCATTCAACACTCCCCATAACCTTTCTGTGTTTGCTCTGGCGTGGGCCTTTTCCTAAACCTCTAGATACTATACGTTTTTTTGTTTCGTTTTTTATGGCTTGACCGCTCATACAGAATATGAAGGTGGGTCGTTTTATCAGATCCATTTCTTCCGCTTAGTCTTGTGTTTTTATGTGTTGTCAATGTTTTTTTTTTTCCCCCTTTCTCTCCTTCCAACTAAAAACAACATCTGATAGCAAACACCTTTCTTTTAATGGCCTCTGATAATGTCACTTTGCTGCTATAGAGTTATGTGGCTTATACCCCTCTCTCCTTTCCACACACACACACACCACACACTACAGGCTCCAGCTGCTACCAAGCGCCGCATGAGGGCATAAATTGTTAGGTGTTGGCCAGTAATTCTAAAACGCAATCTTCTCCGCTCTTTCTCCGCTATCTCTCGCCCCTCTCTCTCTCTCTCTCGCACTCTGCCTTTATTTTCTTAAAGCTCGTCCCCAAACCTTTTTGTCTCTTGCTTGACCTTTCGCCGCGCACCTCTACACACATGCGTCTTTGCGTCACGTCTGCATGTCCGTCCATCTCTGTACCCTCCTCCTCCTCCTCCTCTTCCTCCTCCTTCCCCATCCCTCGCTTTTTTTTATTAATAATAGCAGGGAAAGGTCACATGATAAATGAGTGGCAAACAAATCAAAGTGCGTTAAGCTACAGCTCTGTTATGGCCCTGTCAAGTAGTAGCCCACACTCGTCCCGCTCGGAATAATTATGCATCGCACTTCTGACAGTTCGGCGGACACGAGGAAATGACAAAACGTGTAATAGGCCAATCCTGCAGATACTGTAGGTGTTCTTGATCATGAACCTAGAGCTCAAGATTTGGAGAAGCACAGCAAATCGTAAAGTAAAAATGCATAACATATTTGTATATTTGCCAATGGAACAAGTATTTTTGCACCTAGAATTAGAAAAAGAGCCTAGTTTTAAGTAAATGTAGACTTATTATCTAATTGTAAGTGTAATGAGATGTGTTTTTCTTACCTGCTCATATCAAGGGCAAATACACTTTATCAAATTTTTTTTATTTTACTTATTTTTAGATCACTTTTTGCAGTGAGGGTCCCTAGGTCCCTGCAGCAGTGTTGTTTTTGGCAGGCATTTCAGTTTTAGTCTTAGTCTTCTGGACGAAATGCTTATTAGTTTTAGTCACATTTTAGTCATTTCTATGTGTGATTGTTTTAGTCTATAATTTTAGTCAGTTTTAGTCTAGTTTTAGTCTGCCATATCAGTCATAGAACAGTGTTTCCCAACCAGAAGTACGGGGACCCCTGGGGTACGCGAGAGGTTAGCAGGGGATACTTGGAATAATTTCAAACAAAAAATAAGAAACAAATTGTATTTTTGATTATTAAGGTCAAATTTTTTAACATTTAACTGTAAAGAGTGAGATTTTGAGAGTACTTAGCTGTCTTTTGCCTGATAAATTTGAGTTTTTGTCCTTCACTTTCTAACTAATCAACAAAACCATCGAAGCGGGGTACTAGGAGTATAAATGAAAGGCTCAAGGGGTACGTGAGAAAAAAAGGCTGGGAACCACTGTCTTAGAAGCTACATTGTATCACAAACATAATTTAACTGAGAAAAAAGACAAAAAGTAGACTATCTGATAATATCTCTTTCCCCAGTGCACTGTACTTTTCATATTTTCTCATTTTAGCTTGTGTTTTTGAAGTGCTGCACCCTCAGTTTAATATAACTTATTATATTTAACCCTAATATATGGCTATATAATGTGTACTGGCTAAAACAGACAAGCCTGAATAAAACACAGCAGTCATGCAGCTGAGGGGGAGGAATCACAGGGTCATAAAATACATCCATGACTGTTAGCTTTACGTTAGCTCTTTGCTACAAACAAAGCTACTTCCTAACCGCGAGGAAATCAAAGCGAACTCAGGTAGGAACAAACATCGCTAAACCAGCTGTCTCCACCTTATGAGTCGCTCTGCTCCAGCCCCGCCGGCCCTCGGGCACACACCTACCTGACCTAAGCTTGTGCTGCTTTGAGCCGTGGAGCAGTCATTGCATGCACTTTGGGGAAATGGGTAGGGAGAGCGCACTTGTCCGGACAGAAAGTTGATTTGCCCCGGGACAAGCAGACAACTGTTGATCACGTGGAGCCGGTTTACATTTTCCCGTCTCATCAACGAAAACTTGTATACATCTCATCTTATTTTAGTCACCAAAGAGCCATTTTTAGCTCATCTTCATCACATTATTGTCATGAAAAATGAAATAGTTTCGTCATAGTTATCGTTGACGTAAAAAATACTCCCCTATACTGCAAGAATAAATCTAACATTGTGATAAGAGATCATTAGTTGCTGAAGAAGCCTCTTGAGGTGAGATACGAAATGTAATGTTAAAACAACCCAGTACAGATGACTGTAGTAGGGCTGAAACAACTACTCAATTAATCTTCAACCAAACGATTATTGAAATTTTTTTTAAACTTTTTTATAGTAATTGATTAGTTGTTTTTTGAATCACTTTTCACTCAGACAGAGCAAGAATCGCATCAAAATGTAGTATTTTGGATCATCAAGATGGAGTATGTAAGTTTTATTTCATACATATTTCGTATTTCTGCGGAATCTATGGGTCAGTTCCAGTCGACTGAGGAACAGTTTCGTACACAGGGCCGTCGGGAAGCTGAACTCCCTCCCCTCCTTCCCCTCCCCCCGCTCCACAATCAAGGATGAGAGAAACATAATTTCGAACCATTCCCATGGTTTGACAAATAAAGAATCTTAAATATATGCTCTCTGTCCCCCATTAATCGTAAAATCAATCGGCCGATGAATCGTTTACCAAAATGACCCTTTGTTGAAGCCCTATTGAGAAACTTTGTTCATGGTCTACACTCCAGGTTTAGCAGGTCTACACATACAACAGGATATTTTGATATTTACCAAGGATATTACAGTTACATTACAATTTTGATTCGATTGCAATCTATCTTGGATCCGCACTGGGCAAAAAGACGATGGAAAAATAACAAAAAAAATCCGGAAAGAAAAAGGATTCCAACATCAGGTCTATCCCATGTCCCTGAGGAGGTGAATTGTGGAGTCTATGAAAGTCGGAATAAGAATGAGAGAGAGAGAGGCTGCAATTGCAAAGACAAAGCCTGTTGGTCTCTTGACACAGGAGGATGATAATGCATTTTAATGACAAAACCTGGATTCGTTCTTTTTTTCCCTCCCGCTCACACAGAGGGTCATCACAAGCCGCCTCCTCCTGTGGCTCTTAAACACAGTGTGCAGTCAGAGGCAGCAGCTCACTGGGCTCCACAGCGCTCCACTCACCGCCCCGAGGAGAGAGACATCCACACCCAGAAACCAGCAGGAAACTATGGGCGAAGGCCCTTTAGAGGCAATCAGAGGGAATGTGAGGATGAAGCTGAAGGACTAGTATCCCTGCCACTGTCTATTAGAGCTAATTATCAAATTACTTTTTTTCTTTCTCCATCTCTTCGCAACTTCTTTCACCGACTTCACACATAATCTGCTGCTCTGCTCTCACTCAAACATCTTATATACACAGGCTGTGCAAGTCGCAAAGTCAGGAGCGCTAAGATGCTAACACTGGTATGATGGGCATCAAAACCAGAGGGAAGTTTAAGCCTGTTAGACATAGTTTGGCTGCAACAGGCTTAGACCTCACAGGTTTTCTTTTTTTCAAAATCTCAAGGTCACACAATATATTATTTTTGCTTATTCAGTCGCTGTTATTGTTCTCTTCCTGAAGTTTCAGCAGATGTTTTAGTTTTTGCCTATCATAGAACTATTATTATCTATTTAAAACATTCACGTTGCCTACCAAAGCCCTGGACGTGACGACATCGCGATCGCTCATATCTGGTGATAACATTAACACTTTTTTAGAGATTTTGTTGGTCAAAAGCATCGTATTGGCAGATTCTCTTGGCGTCGTTCATTGCAAATCGTTTGTCATTTTAAAAACCTCCTTTCGTTGTTCCCCATTAAAAGTATTAGAACAGGCTGTTACATGTTGTTTTGCTCCAAACACAACTCCAATTAGGTTGTAATATGGTAAAACACAAGGTAATTTCTGCATAATATTCCCCTCTTTAGTAGCTAGAACACCATAATCAAAGTATCCTTTTAGAAATCAATGGAGTGAACAACAAGCTATTGGACTACAGCTCCATCCAAACAACTTAGAATCCACTAAAATTGGTTTGTTTCAATCACCTCATCTACCAGTACAGTAAAGTATTCCCATTCACCGGGGCTTCAGGTAAATTAGTAGTGGGCACATCGCTGAGAAGCCACTATGCAGCACCCTTTGTACTTTAAAGATACTGAGGCCCATATTAGATATCCAGCTCAGAATGAATTGATTTGCTCTCCAGACACTATTCACCCAATTTCCTATATTATGTGCCCCCACCTTACATCAGTTATCATTGATATTCATTTATGAGAGCCATCTCATCTTTGGAGAATTCTCCGATGATAGAAAACTGATCTCTTGTGCTTTGGTATTACTTTTGACTGTGGTCCAATCTCGCGGCAGCCACAGCTAAAATTGCTCTATAATATTCTCTCACTTTCAGCGTGTTTCTGCCATAGCGCCACATATTATAGTCGCTAATGTGAGAAAAATATAAGGTAACTTCGCGTTTTCAGAAGACCAAATCTCATAGTGGCACATCAAAGTGACATGACATTACTTGCAGCCGACGCATAAAAATGCTCTCGTAACTGCACTCAAACTTATTCAAAACTTTACTGTACAGACTTTATGTTTGGAGCAAAAGGCTAGAGCAAACCAGGGGGAAATGATGTACAAAATGCTTGTTGTATTGCATGGAAAGCCCAAACATGGATGGACAATCATATCTTCTAAGTTAAAGTTAAAAATGGTCTTTGAGAGCTGTGCATCAAATAATAAAATATTTTGACAAAAAACTTAAATGAGATTGGATTTGATATACCTGATTTTTGTCCTAGTAGTGGAATGAAACTTGTTTTTTCCTCCTTTAGTATATTGCAAACTTAAACATTTGTGGAAATAATATTGTGCATCTAAATATAAAGCATTTATTGTCGTTTTCATGGTTTGCAGGCTTTTCTTGTATTTCTATGACTATGACCCAAAAAAGTGACCCGCCAGTTGTGAAATGTGCTTATAAACTCATGTCTAAGAAGAAACAGGATTTAAGAAATGTGTGAGGAAAGTTAGGAAAGTGTTTGGACCACAACTATCAATGTATTTTATTTGCTCCCTTTTCCATTATTTGTCATTTTTAAAAATGATAAAAAATCAGGTATAGTGCCTTTAAGCAGGACCGGCTCAAGCATTCACAGGGCCCTAAGCAGAATTACGTCATGGGGCCCTCGCAAATTCATTTCAATTTTGGATAGATATACATTACCATATTTAGATTCCCCCACCCTTGATCCTGACTATATTTGTAAAAGAAAGACTAGACTGTAAAAATATATCTAGAAATGAGTCAGTTTGTAAATTTTCCCATAATTTTGAGAAACCAATTACAAGAATTCTGCCTGTGGAGCATGTTATTTACTGTTAAATTAAGAAAGAAATATCTAATCACACTAAAACGTAGATAACAACAACATTAATTTACTTGAAGTAAGGATGTTGTTGTGTTTTCTTAATTTCCCCACTGGCAAATTTAATAAAATTAGTTTTTCAAATTGAACTTCTTTCTAGACTTCTTTTTGTAGTGTACTAGTTATTTTGACAGACATTCGACAGTTGAGGGAAATTTGCATGGCACACAACACCTGTAGTTTCTGTGTGGAGTTTGCATGTTTCTCCCCGTGTCTGGATGGGTTTCCTCCGGGTCCTCCGGTTTCCCCCATCAACCCAAAACATGCACATTAGGTTAAATCCTCCGGCCAGGTGACTCTGACCATAAACCTGGCTCCACATCTGGAGATGGGTCCCCGAGCGCCGTTAACAGGGCTGCCCACTGCTCCTGACGGATTGTCCCAGCGGCATGGGTCAAATGCAGAGAATGAATTTCCCCACAGGGATTAATAAAGTATACCTTACCTTACCATACCTTACCTTACCTTACCCAGAGACCCTATTGGTCTCTGGGTAAGACCCTATTGGTCTCTGGGCAGCTGCATAGTCTGCCTATTAGGCTGGGCCGGCCCTGTTCTTAAGTGATGATGCAAATTATGATAAAAAATGCTGCTATCAACTAACCACGCCTTCTTTTAATCGCGGTTACCGATATTATTGTTTATTGTCACAGCCCTACTATTGCTAGCAAAATATACTTCTAAAACTGCTTTTATACGTTGCAGTAGTACTGATTTATTATATTTTAGCTCCATGAAATGCTGGAGATGCAAGACAGAAAAAACCCTTCAGCCTTTGGGGTGAGGTTGTTTGCAACCTCGTAGAGACTTGAGTCTCCAAGACGTCTCCGAGATGTCTCCGCGAAGTGTCCCGGTCTCCAGGGAGTTGCGGGAGACTTTTTCAAGTCTCCAACATGAGAGGTCTCAATTCAGTTGTGGAGACTTTGCGGAGACTTATTTTGAACATGACCGGGAAGACGTGTCAACGAGGTCTCAGAGACTTCGCCGCAATTGAATTGATACCTCCCCAAGACCTGATGGAGACTTGGAAAAAGTCTCCAATTAGTCTCCAGAAAATTCAAACATTCCCGCAACTCCCTGGAGACCTCCTGGAGACTAGGAGACTCTGCAGAGACGTCTCGGAGACTCAAATCTACCCCAGGTTTTGAACTAGCCTCAATGGGAGGTGAGAGAGGCCCTTTAGTCTCTAGGAAGAAGAAGTAGAAGAAGTAGAAGAAGCAGAAGAAGAAGTAGAAGTAGTAGAAGTAGAAGAACTTTTAAACTCATCCCTGTAAAGAATTGACATACTAGAAATGTGTTAGGAAAGTTAGAAATTAGTTTTGATCACAACTGTGAAAGAGGAAGCGCTTTCATTGCTTGGAAGTAAACAAACAAAAAGCTAAATAAAAAAACAGGCTTCTCTGTTCATTGAGCCTAAAAACCTTTATGGGACCTTTACATAATAATTTCAAACCACAAAAAACACTTTATTAAATGGTATATTACTGAAAAGATTAGGTAGCACTCCTTTATAGCCCAGTAAAACTTTTGGCCAGTACTTGCGTGTCTATTATTCCCGCTCTTTCTGCTGATGGAGGCTCCTCGTCCGTGAGCTGATCTGAGCTAAATGCTGGTGTCATTAACAGATGTTTGCTCATAGCTGGGAGGCACTGCTGATGCTTAACGGTTAGCATTAAACTGCTAACGAAGCACATGTGAAGCCATGCATACATGACATTTATTACATTAAACAACAACACCGGCTGCTGCTCGAAGCGAGACACTGATCCTGCGGAAGGGTAATGCATAATTACTGCAGACGTGCTCAAATTGGCACTGGGAGCAGACACCTTGTATTTACGGGCCTTAACACAATTACAGGCCCATGACCAAGAATATGACTGCCGTTTTAAATCTTTTACCACCAAATATTACATTATGTTCACAGATAGCTTATTTGATTGTTTTTTCCACTGAATGATTTTTATAATTATTCTCCTAGATTCATTTCTTACTTAGATAAACAGTGGGTTCAGGAAGTCTTCATACCCTCTATTTATTCCCATGTTATTATGTCCATGTCTAAAACGGGAAAATAATTTAATTGTTGGCATTCATAAAGAAAACAATTAAATAGAGGCTGTGCCTTTCTGTATCATGGGCAGCGAACAAATGGAATTTATCATGGACCTAAAAATATGAATGTTCAGAACAGCACGACCACAATGAGAGCACAATCTGCAGTTGTCTGAGTACGTATTAGGGTTGCACAATCGCAATCAAATCAATTTTAGAGGTCACAATTAGAAAATCGCATAAACTGCTTTTATTTAGGTTATACAATGATCTTTGAAAACGGTCTCCAGAAGGATATATTATAAAACCTGTCAATACTACAATTTGGACCAGTACAAACTCTGTATTCGAATGCGGTTGTGTTATTACTTAATACCATTTCTTAGTGACCTAAATATTAACTTCTTACGGATTAAGGTTACAAAAGGTGTTCCTTTTTAAACCAGTAAAAGAGAACTGTATTTTTTTTTTTGTATCAGATAAGAACAAAATAAGATATGAATAATTAAAAGTGGTCTGAAAACTCTTTGAACTCTCTGAATATAGATTCATAGATACCTCATTTGATTGTTTTTTTCCCTTGAATGATTTTTATAATTATCCTCCTGGATACAGTCTTCCTTAGATATCATTTCCTTTGGTTCTGAAGGCAAAGCGGCATAAGGCGGGTGAAGGCTGCGGCAGTCGCTCAGAGGTGTAGATAGAACAGATAGCAGCATTTCTTCTGCGCCTTTGGGCTGTGGTGATAGTGATCTCCTGCTGAGATGGAATTAGCCATAAACTCATTTGCAGAGCCGTGACCCGGATTATAGCAAAGGTGGGTCACGGCAGATACGACACTGTCCTTATTAATATTCAATAAAACAATGGAGGATGATAGACTGCTGAATCAAAGGCTCAGCAGGTGGAGACTCTTCTAAGTCCTGTTTGCGATGATGAGACGGGATTAGCATGGTGATTAGGCCTGTGTCCACCACAAAAACACAAGACACTGAACTTAAACATATTGTCTTTTTCAGCCCAAGTCATTAATGAAGTTCAATAGTAGAACAGCATCAAATCATATGGTTACTGAAATAAAAACAAGTTTATGTTCACTCCATTGTTGCGTCAAATTCATTTAAAAGGACCTTTATCCTGCAAAATCAACTTTTGTTGAAATTTTAACCATGTTTATAATGATACATCGTCACAAAGAACATACCTGGAGAGGTGTTGTGTATCAAGTTTGTTTCAGTTTTGCAGTCTGTCTCCCTCTTACGCACTCAAAACGCCAGCCCACACTCTGATACAGGTCACACAAATATTCCAGACACCTTCACCAAAGATTATTATTTTTGACTCATGATTCTGATTCATTTCCGTCCTGATGTTTTCTGGTAGCTAACCATTTCCAAATTTTCAGTTTTGTTCTGGTCACCATTGTATAAAGAGAAAGAAGTACATTTACAGTTGTGGCCAAATGTTTAGACACCCTTTTAAGTTTTTGGCCATTTTTCATAGAATATGAATGATCACACATAGTGGTTGTGCAAAGCCATTTATTGCTTATAGCTTTTGCTGTATTTTATTATGTTTTTATTGTTGCTGTGATGCACATTGAGTTGTTTCTGGCATGAAATGTGTGATACAAATAAACTTGCCTTGCCTTGCCTATTTATGAACTGGGTTTTCTCTTTTGAAATCATAAAGAAACAGAAACTACTCAGATGTCCCTGATCTAACATTCACATGACCTTCAACAACTGCCAGGAAAATTGTTCAGGAGCAAAGAAAAACTCACTTCAGCTGAAATACAGGATTCTCTGACGAAATTGGACTCACTGAAAAAATGTTTCAAGATGCACAATATGTAAACTTTTGATCAGGGACATTTGGCTAGTTTCTAGTTGAAAAGCGTAAACCAACAGGTTTTTTGACAATAAATGGCTTCACGCAACCACTAACCATGAGTGAAATAAAGTTTTTTGTGTCATCATTCATATTCTATGAAATGCATAAGTTTACATACCCTGACAGAACTTTGGGGTAGTCTTCAAAATAATATGATATGCAACAATATCAAGGCTAAGGTGTTGTAAAATCCAGAATAAAGCATTAAGACATTTAAAATAAGTCATAGCATTTTTCAGAAAACAGAAATGAAGTCAGACAAAATCAGTTTCCACAGCTGTGTACGTCACATCCACTCTCTGAACAAAGGCAGTTCTTTTTAAACAGGGCGACGGCTTTTTCGGATTTAGGTTGTGAGAGAACACAATAGATTCTTAATGTGTGAAAGATGAATCCTTGTTACAACTTTCTAAATGAAATCCCAACTTCTCTCCCTTTAGCAGGAGTAAAAAAGTCTTTGTAGAGGATTCATCTCAAAGTGACAAATCTTTCCCAGCGTACCTTTCTCAAAATCACATGTGCCTTCTTTTAGGGCCGACAGCTTAAATGACTCTGAGAAGCCGGTTGCTCGCGAGCGCTGAATACAACGTGATTTTCAACACTGCGTTTTCATTACAGCCGAATCACGCCATGTTTACGTGCGATATAAAGCCGGGGAGGGAAAAAAAGAAGCGAGTGGGGGGGGGGGGGGGGGGGGGGGTCTTTTTTCAT
>OMNZ01089034.1:0-11106 GCA_900303255.1 Lesueurigobius sanzi
TTTAAATACTTGCAGTAAAGACATTTTATTTTTGGCTCTATATCAGGATTCCCAAACAAACCCCCTTCTAACGCAATAGATGAAGTGAAGTCTTTTAACCCAACTAAAAAGAAAGCTATTTCTTCAATGATCAGCCTGATTTCCCAGTTGGATGACACCTTCATGTCTGCTATTAAAGGGGCTTGGGAACAAGATCTACAAATTAAAATTAGTGAAGTAGAATGGGTCGATATCTTGAGGAAAATGCTCCTCAATGTGCGCACGACATTCTCTCACTCAGGTTAAAATGGTACACCGAACACATCTCCATAAATCCAAACTGGCCAGGATTTATCCACACATTGATCCAACGTGTGATAGATGTAAATCAGCAGAAGCTACATTAATACACATGTTTTGGCAATGTCCTAACATACAACAATATTGGGAAGGGATCTGTGAAGCACTTTCTTGTGTATTAGGAGTCACTTTAACTTTAAATCCTCTTTTGTTTCTTTTTGTTGTTACTGCTGAGGGGTTAGGACTACCCTCCGGGGGTAGGAAAGTTATTGCCTTCTCGACCTTGCTAGCACGCCGTTTGATTCTTAAATGGAAGGACGCTGCTCCACCCACAATTTTGCATTGGCTTAAAGACGTGTTATTGCATCTTAAATTGGAAAAAGTTTGCTTTGTTATAAGGGGCTCTGAAAATAAGTTTTACCAGGTGTGGAGGCCTTTTTTGACTTTCTTCAGTCAGCCGTCTGTAACAGTACAAGAATGATTCTCTGTGCAACATTCTGGTCAATTTATTTTTGGTCTGTATATTTGTCTTAAATATTTTCTTTTTCTTCTTAGAGACGGGGGGTTCGTTGTGTGTGGGTGGGTTTTTATTATATATCTTTTGTTTTTATTGTATTTTGTTTTTTGTATATTGTTAAAATCCCAATAAATCTATTTAACACTAGACCTGGTTCAGTCTGGTTTTAGCCCCTTTGGTTAATTTTAAAAAGACATGTGGCTGTCAGCCTAATGTCTACTAATATAATGACGCAAGATGGCGTTTTTAGCTGCGTCATTTAAAAAATCAATATAAAAAGGAGCCAGTCTTTTGAGCGGCTCTTTGAAATGAACGGATCCCAAAGACTCGGCTCCCTGTAAAGAGCCATAAATCCCATCATTAGTAAAAATTGGATGAATCAGATCTGTTTTCTTTCCCCTCCCCCCGCTCCACAATCAAGGATGATAGAAACATAATTTCGAACCATTCACATGGTTTGACAAATAAAGAATCTTGAATCTTGTTTCACTTCTATGGAAACTGTCAAAACGCAGATTTCTAGTCTTAGTTTATTGCTATTTTCTCTTTAATTCCTGGTCCAATCCACATGAAACAAAAACTGGTCTAATGTGCATGTGCATGATGTTGGGCAGTGGACTTTCAGCCGAAAGAATAATATGGCAGGTTTTTTAATCCAATCACTGCCAACATACAACATTTGGACATTTTCATATTAGCAATTCATGGAGTTGTATTGGCACCTGCTCCAAGTGAAATCCAATTCTATAATGTGAACAGAACCTACTGTATTAAGCAGCAAAAGGCTGAATAGTCTTCACTGACTGATTTTTATACTGACTTTTCACTTTGGATGAATAAAGTTCTTCTATTGATGAAAAAGCAAGTATTAAGTCTATTCACAACTTCAAGGGGCCCACATGCTAAGACTGGAAAAATATGTGATTTTTACTTTTTAACTTTTTAAAGTCACTGCTCCTCTGTGTAGTGTCCAAATCAACCTTGTCAAGTGCCATAGCAGAACAATTGGGAGAGCGTCAAAAACATCACAAAGCAATTTTCAAAATACAAATCTATGTGCTTTGAGAAACCTCTGACTCATTACGGCTCAGCGAGGATTTGTCTGGACCCACCGGTGAGCGAGGAGCTGGCGGACCACGGGGGGATGGCGTCCCGGCGCTGGTAGAAGAGGATGTAGGCTCCACGTGTGCACACCTCCCCCTCAGGAACACACTCAACACTGCTGTCGTCAAAGCTGTACCACAGACCGTCCACGGAGTTCCGACAAAAGGCTGGGGATCAAAGGAGCACATGTACTTTACAGCGGGAAAGCTATTGTGAGAGTATTGAATGCAACATATAGAGTGCACACATTATATACTGTAGTGCAGTGGCGTTCTAAAGTACAAAAACAATAGACAGACTGCTCTCCTTTTTTTCTACTTATTACATTTGGTCTGCTTTTGCTCTGCACATGTCCATGTTAAATATTCCTTTTCCCCGCTTCCCCCCTTTCACCGTTTTACCATACTATATTCCTGACCTTCCCACCCTCCTGCTCGCTTTAGTAAACACAACGATAATGATTAACGATAATTTATATCCTTTTTTCCCCCATAGTTTATTATTTATCATTATTATAAGTTTATGTTGCATGAGTACACCAAAGAAAATTCCTAGTCTGTGAAACCTTCATTGACAATGGCAATAAATTCTATTCTGATTCTGAATGAACATCTTCACAATCATCGCGTTCACTCGTTTTTTATTATTATTACTTTTCTGGGGTCTAACGATGTGAGAAACCCCAGGCTGACATCTCATTGACATTTAATTGTTTAATGTTTGATATTGACTTGTTTTGTGATTGTACCGACCTCTGAGACGACTCCTGTTGTGATATTGCTCGTTACAAAAACTGATTGATTGATTGATTCTTCCTCTCCTTATGTCTTGTTTTTTGTTTGTTTGCTTGTCTTCAACATTGTCTAAATTGGTTGTCTTTCGTCTAACATTGTCTGAACTATGTACTTTCATGTGAAGTGTATTGTACTACACTTCTTTGTCGTGTGCATCACTTAATAAAAAAAAGAAAGAAAGACTGCTTAGATCTTCACTTGACGAAAACATGTTTTTTTAGTCTTCATAAAATCAAATTATGATAGCTGTCAAGGTTCCCAGTCCGCTTTTGTATTGATTGTAAAATGTTTGTTTTTAAAGCACTCCATGGCCTGGCTCCTTTGTATTTGAGATTTTCACAGTGCATTGCCCCAGCAGAGCTCTCCGGTCTCTGATCAAATGGTTTTGGACGTGCCCAGGTCCCGGTACAAACAGTGGGGCCATCGTTCGTTTGCTGTCGTCGCGCCTAAACTGTGGAACAGCCTGCCCCTCAATCTGTGTGTTCTCACTGTCCCAGTTTAAGTCCAGGTTAAAGACTCATCTGTTCACATTGGCTTAGCACCGAGGGCTAGGACTTCTTTTTGGGTTGTAGTCATTTCTGTCTTATCTTACTGTTCTTGTTTTGACACAATTAGCTGAAAAATAAATTACTTACGAATGGTGTTTGATTGGAAACTGTTAAAACTGTTGAGTAAAATATCACAAAATCATCACCATTGCAATATTGAAAACCCGTATCACACACAGGGCAAGGTTTATCACTCTTGTGCAGCACTATTATGAATGCTCAAAAGCAGCAGATTGGGAACTATGGGTCTCATTGGAACGGCTCTTATTAAATGAAAAATGCAACATTATAGCTTCAATTCAAAGAGGTCTGCCAACATTCTCAACTCCTTGAATATGATTAGTCCATGCTGGAGTCCGCCCAAGACGACAGATGGATTTCTCATTAAAGCAGACAAAAGTAATGCATGAGTCATATTGGCTCCACCTGGTCTTTGCAAATAGGTAAGAGCCTCCCATTGGAAAATAACACGTTCAGCAACGTTAAGTGTCAAAAGTGAAAGATTTTGAAAGATGTTATTTGGGCAACTTTCAGCAATTTGTTGGAGGAGGTTAAAAGTCGAGCTTGTTTACGCCCAGAAAAAATATTCATTCTCTCTTCAAACAACAGACTTTAAAACAGGCATCAATTGGAGCACTAGCGCATGGACAATTGTGGAAAATTGCCCAATTGGGATTTTCGAGACGAGGTAAAGACTGAGTTCAGTGCACATTTCAAACACGTCCAGGAGCAGTGAGCTGAAATCTGAAGTGCCACAAATATGCTTTTGTAGGCATTTACTAACAGTCTTAAATTTGGTAACAGTTGTATGCTTTGTTGGTTAGAAAATGCTTTGTTGATCGATAAAAAATCTAAATCTAATTTACCACATTTACAAAAAAATCAATACGATACAGAAAATAAACTTGCAGCCTCTGTCTCATAATATGGGGCTCAGTTTAATGCTCTGCTGCTGTGGACGTGTTAGATTAGATTAGGGGATTCTTATTTGTATGGGGGGGGGATTCTTATTTGTATAGCGCTTTTCATATGACATAGTCACACTCAAAGCGCTTCACACATTAGATTAGATTAAATTTATTGCCCACTTCTGTGGAAATGTGTCTTTGGTTCACCATCACAGTCACAAAATCACACCAATTGACAGCAGCTGACAATAAATATGAAAGACAGTGATAAAGCATGTATTAAAACAGTTGAATGTGCTGCAAGCTCCACTATAGCGCTTCAGAAGGCTGATGCTTTTGGCACAAACCGGCCCTGATACACCTGCTTTGTTGCTGAGGGTGCTCTGTAACGGCGCCCAGAGGGCATCAGTCTAAACTCATCAACTCAGAGTTTTGGCACAGATCAATAAATCTCTCTTTTGGGTCTATATGGCAGGGGTGGGCAATCATTTTTTACAAGGGGCCACATGAGAAACCTGGATTGAGTCCGAGGGCCGAGGAAAATACTATTGACCAACCCAAACAAAAAAAAAACATTAAAGAACAACTAAACACCAAACCAACTTTTTTTGCTGATAAACTGTGTAAATGGGTGTGTAATAGCTGTTCCAGTTAATATTTTGAAATTTTAGTGCAAACCTGCCCAAAAGTGTCCTTTTATCAGTGGCGGAGCCAGAGGGGAAGTTGGGGTGGCAATTGACACCCCAGACAAAGCTCTAGCCACCCCCAGTGCCACCCCGCTGAAAGTATCGCACTGTTCGAATTTTATGAATGTTGTCGAAGAAAAGTGTCTAATTTCCCAGCGCAAGTGAATGCATCCTCGCGCAGCACGCTTCTCATTGGTTAAGCTAACAGCAGTTGTCTCGTGCTCCTATAACAGAGGGCGGCAGCGGCACATCAGATCATTGAAGAGCGTTTGCTGGTACGTAGCCTACGTCGTTTCTTGTGAATGATCTAATAAAATATGCGGACATGCGGTGCACGATGCTGTTCCATCTTTAAAGCAGAGGAAAACTGTATTGAACCAGGCCTAAACCAGGACTAAACAAGGTCTGAGCCAGGACCAAACCCAGACTAAACAGGGTCTAAGACTCTTAACTCCCCGCTGCACTGCCTGCATTAGCCGCATGTGTAAATTCATTATACATAGGCATGAGGTGCAGGTGCTTTTAAGGAGCTAATGTATTTCAATAAAATAAAAATAAATATCAGGTTATTATTTATTGTTTATTATTTATTAGACCACCTGTCATAAACTTAAATAACTTGGTAATAAATAACTTGTTTCAAATTAACAATTTAATTGTTATTCATTAAGAAAATAACTAATTGGAATAACAAAATAGTCCTTGTTGACAAATAATAAGCTACAATTTTGTGGCCACCTTTGGCCCTGAGAACAGGTTCATTCTTGCTGACAAACAATACTGGCACAAAAGAGGACAATAACACCCCATTTATTAACTGCAGAAACACAATCAAATGGACTATAAAGTGTAGAACTGTCAAAGACTTTGATGTCAGTGTGTAATGGTCAGAGCCGCAGCTGGTGCTGTGTGGCAAATATAGGCTGAGGGGTTATACTACAGTAGGTTCACTGTAAACTGTTCAGAGGTTCAAGCCTTTTATTGTATTTGGGTGGTGTTGATAAAGTAACATTTGGACGTTTTCTGATTAATGTGTGCATCCAATTCCCAGCAGGACTGTTGTTGCAAAATGGAGCTTCTAGTTATTTTAGTTTTGCTATATTTTTATGGAAAACAGAAATGCTTAGGGAATCGGCATCAAAATCTCTATCACTATTTTTAGTGATACAGATTATCTTTCTTTTTATCTTTCTTTATTTCATTCTATCTTTTTTGTGTTTTAATATATTTTAATGCCATAAGTTTAATCATACTCTAATCAGCCAAAAGGCTCTCAAAATACACCAGAATATAAGAAATGGGGTTTATAGTTTTCAACATTTCGGGGGGAGGACTCACAGACCCCCACCACAAGGCCCCCAGTTACGGGTTAGTTAAGGTTTATTCACAAGCTGACTCATGTGTGTTCATTAACATGCACTGTCCCAACCAAATAACCAATAAAAACATGTGCATTTTGAAATATAGACTATTTTGAAATGCATACATGTGTGTGAAGGAATTGTTACCCTAGTCTAATTAACACTTTGTATATTGACCCCCCAAATAAACCCTTGCCACTCCTTTGCCACCCCTTTTTTTAAAGTCTAGCTCCGCCACTGCTTTTATCCCTAAAACCGAGTGGCTAACGCCCTCTAGAGGTTGAACTCGTAATGTGTATCGATTCCATCTGAATTTTGCAGTTAGCTGATGAAGTGGAAGTTGAGCTGGTGGTAAAAGTTGACGTCATCAGCTCTGCCACGCCTCACCATTCTCTCTAACGCTGTGGTATCACTGTGGCTCCTCCTTCGTAGCCAGTTGTAGTTGGATTAGCGAACACGCCTCTTTCACAGCAGATTTCAAATTTTTGGTGTGGGTGGAGTAAGGCTCGGGCACGCCCATTTAGTCCCTCTTTAATAACAATGAGCACTGTACTGATCATCTCATTCAATCAAAATTTTAAAATTGGACAAAGCCCTAGGACCTGATAAATATTAATAATGACTTACACTTGTACAAGGCTGTGCCTCCAGGGCTGTAGCCAGCAGTTTAGAGACTGTGGGAGGGGTCTGGGGCCCTCCCCCAGGATATTTTGAATTACACAGATGTTTAGTACATTGTGTATTTTAGGTGACCATATTGTATTTTAATCTTATTAGTCTTATTACATAATGGCACAAACAAACAAAATTAGAACACATTATAATTACTTTGCTCTTAACAGCACTCACATTTTAAAGCTGGCATTAACTTGAATGTATTATATTTATTTATCAATTATTTTATTTTATTTATTCACTGACAAACCCTGATTGGATATTACATGTGTTGATATCTGTGAAGCCTCTGAGGTGACTCTGAGGTGCAATACTATGCTTAGCTTCAGAAATCTGACAGAATCAGGCAGAGCAAAGGCGGTATGGCCATAAGACGGTGACAGTGCCCCTCTGCTGGAATTCCTTCCTTTAAAATAAAAAAATGTTGGCTGCCCCCTAGTGGCTGGATTGAGCATTTTAATTATTTAAAATTCAAATTTCATAACTCCTGACAGGAATGGACTAGCCTGGTCTTACCAGACTCTCGTACTCATTTCGTACGGAGGGTCTGGATCTTCACAATTGAGCTCCGTTTTCAGGTGGGAGGGGTGAACTTTAAAGTTTGAAACGATTGGATCTGATTTTACCCAATCGTTAGCCTGGCCTTAGCCATCCGTAAACTCCAGGACGTCTGCTTGACATCACCTACAATACCCCCGCTCGCTGAATGGCTCGGATGCAGAGCAACCAATGTATCGCGGCCACTGAGATCAGACCCAGATGTAACATGTAGGGAAATGATCATTGACCGGAGTTTACGGATGGCTAAGGCCAGGCTAGGAATGGACTACAGACTTACTTTTTTTTTTACATGTTCAGAAATTTAAATCCTCTCGCGGCCGGGGTTTGCCCAGGTCTGCTATATGGGCTGCCATGCCCTCTATTTTACATAATGCTAATTTGTGCCAATACTTTATATCGATGCTATTGTACATATGCTTGATTGATTGATTGGGTTTATTTCAATTTGCATAATTGTGTACAGCATTACCAACATTTTATACAATACATTCATAAATAGGAATGCAGATCGATTAAAGAGAAAGAGCATCTTTATTGTCCCTTTAGGGAAATTTGTCCTCTGCATTTGACCGCAGTGCTGCGCCCGGGGACCCATCTCCAGATGTGGAGCCAGGCACATGGTCAGAATCACCTGGCAGGAGGATTAACCTAATGTGCATGTTTTGGGTTGATGGGGGAAACCGGAGCCCCATGGGGAAACCCATATAGACACAGGGACACATAGACACATTCTCCCTGCATCTATATTTCCAGATATAGCTGTTGATTAAAAAAATGGAATAAAAATAGAGTAATGCTGCGTGTCACTAAAGCTTAAGCCAGTGTTTGAGAGATGGAAAGGTAAGGAAAGCATATCCTGGATACACAGGGACTCAGGAGGAGCTTTGGGTCAAACATGCGTAGGTGGCTCGAAACACAGCTACAGCTTTGTATCTGATGAGGGATCAACATTGTAGCATGGTAAAAAACTGTAATAAGTGAAATTTAAAGACTGAAATTTAAAGTTACAATTTGACGCATCATCACTGACCCAACCTACCCTCTTTTTCACTCTGTGGAGCACATTTGATGAAGCAGAGTGTGTTCTGGTGAAAAGTTCCAAACAGACGCGATAGAAACATTTCTTTCAGTTGTTGCTTAGCTTAAAACACACCACGAATTGTAAATGGATTTCCCGTAGTGCTTGTGTTTTATGAATGGCAGAGGAGAGGGGAACAGGAGTGCATCACTGAGTCAGAAAGAGTAGATAAAAAGGATGTGCATCTGTCATACAAAACTGGGAGAGAATGTGAATAATGTCAGAGCAAGTCGGCATTGTTACTGATCAATTTTACCACCCAGTTTGTAATGTTGAGGGTTCTGTTTAGAATGTATAGGACGCATGTGCTGTTTACCTTCTATAAAAATACAAAAACCTTGTATTTCTGCTAGCATAAGCTATTATAGACAAGGTTAAAAAAAATCCTTTATTATGCAGAGGGATGCCAATGCGCTTCGACATGGTAAGCTATGGTACATTTGTAGCCCCAGCTGCCCTGGGGTAGATTGACAGAAGTGTGGCTTCATTATCTACAGACCCTCTGACCAGCACCAATCATTCACTCACACACAGGCATCATTCATCCTTGTACATGTTTTTAGGTGTAAACCGGTGTCAAGCTAAATTAGTCCTGCGCAAAAAAAACCTGTCCGCTGTCAGTGCGCATGCGCTACTTTCTTTTCCCCGTCCCTTTCCCTCTCGGATCTGAAATAGGGCAAATAAGTTGTGGTACCATCTCTTATTTAGCAAAACATTGTTTGGTTGTTTATTTGAGATTGTTTTGAGCTAAATATGAACAGTGACACAATTTGAACTCTAAAGCTGGACACACACTAGAGGATTGTTAGCCAGATTTTTAGTCTGAGGCGGCGTGGCTCAATAAAAACTTTCTCTCATGGCACGATCTGTGGTGGGACTCCTCATGTGTGTGTATGTGTGTCCTCATGTCTGTCCTTAAGTCTGTGTGGTCTGTGCACAGATTTTTAGTCTCAACAGATTTAAAATCCTGAAGTGTGTGGGCACCTTTAGGTATAAGGGTTCGTTTTTTAACAGTGCATCAAATCCTCTGATTATTATTTGTTTCTTTGTATTGCTATTGCTTCAGAATTGCACACCTTAGATGAAAGAGTCCCCCTCACTTTAGTGATAAAGCGAGCACATTTTTTCTCAAAAGGATGTGACCCTATCATTCAGTCTACAGAGAACTATGTCAAGGCATAATCTCAAATAATTTTTTACGACAAGACATGGCAAATCTTTGCAGGCAATATATCAACAAAATAAAACCAGCAATTGAATCCTGGCTCTATCCATTATTTAGATTTTGTTGCCAAAGAAATAGGCAATTTTTTACAATGCTTAAAATACCTTATATTTAGATGAAACCATAACATGACGGAAAACATGCAATCACTTTGTTCCCCATATACTGCATCAGTGTTGGGCAAGTTACTTTAAAATTGTAATATATTTTATATTACTAGTTACAGCTTTAAAAATGTAATATGTTTGTATTACACATTACTGTCAATAATATATTACTACAAGCCTCTTTCTACGCCTGTATCCAACTTAATTTGGTGCTGCATCTTATTTGGAGATGCACTTGTAACTGGAGTTACTTAAATTGTAATGACTAATATATTACTGTATTTTGTTTAATATATTATATTCCTCAGTTCCTGTAAAAAGTAATATATTTCTGTAACTAGTTACTTTTGTAATACGTTACCCCCAACTCCAGTGCTACTGTGCCACATGTCAGAACTACTACAACTCCAGAACTACTGTGCCACATGTCAGAACTACTACAACTCCAGTGCTACTGTGCTACAAGTCAGAACTACTACAACTCCAGTGCTACTGTGCTACAAGTCAGAACTACTACAACTCCAGTGCTACTGTGCTACAAGTCAGAACTACTACAACTCCAGTGCTACTGTGCTACAAGTCAGAACTACTACAACTCCAGTGCTACTGTGCTACAGGTCAGAACTACTACAACTCCAGTGCTACTGTGCTACAGGTCAGAACTACTACAACTCCAGTGCTACTGTGCTACAGGTCAGAACTACTACAACTCCAGTGCTACTGTGCTACAAGTAAGAACTACTACAACTCTAGTGCTACTGTGCTACAGGTCAGAACTACTACAACTTGATCTCTTTTTCACAAATGAAGTCCCACGGCCTTTCAGTAGAATAGGTCCTTTCATGTTCTGTGAAACTGTTAGGCCACGCCTATTGGAAATGTCAAGCCTGTTGCATCACTTCAGACTGAACACACAAATTAAGGTTCAGCATCAAAAAGTAAATGTGGCAAGTTTGAAATGCACCCCGTGTTAGCCACACTGAGGAACATTTCCGTTTCTGTTATGGCACAAGAGCAACTAAACTAAACGGTTGATGTCTGTTGATGGAGTAGGGGAGGGTACGAGCACGGAGCAGCACCACGCTGTATCAGCCTCCATTCATGTGAACTCTCCCCGGACTTGCTGGTGCGGCTCTGTCTCGTCTCTCCCATTTGAAGTTTTCTTTGACTGTTTGCAGCTCCATTTCAGTCGTCTCTGAACGCATATCCAAGTAAAGTGTCCATAACGACGATGAGGGAGATTGATATAAGAATGCAGGGCGA
>OMNZ01089037.1:0-10693 GCA_900303255.1 Lesueurigobius sanzi
TGCGCGCTCTGAGGTCCAAGGGCCAGCTCCAGCTCGTGGTGCCTAAGGCGAGGCTTAAAACCAGGGGGGACAGGGCCTTCTCTGTGGTCGGCCCTAAGCTCTGGAACGCTCTGCCCCTCCATGTTCGAACTGCCTCCACAGTGGAGTGTTTTAAATCTCGTCTTAAGACCCACTTTTATTCTCTGGCTTTTAACACGGCGTGAGTTGTGTGGTCCTCTGTGTTTTTTATTTTATTTTTATTGCTTTTATCTTTATTTAATTCTATTGTATGCATTGTATATATTTATCTAGATGATTATTTATGTGTTTTTATTGTTTTTATGTTTTTTTTTTTTTATTTTTTTTTTTAGAATTTTAGTACTCGTTTTATTATTGGTGCAACTACTTTAAGATGTTCTTGTTTATGGTTTTAATTCAATGTGTGCAGCACTTTGGAACTGTAAAGTTATTTAAATGTGCTATAGAAATAAAGTGGATTGGATTGAATGACAATCGCAATCAGATCACATCGTTTTTCAATTGCTTCTTTCCTCTCATTTTTGGCCTGATTTGAGCTTTCCGTAACGGAAAAGCTCTGTAGCCGAGTGATGTAGAACAGTAGGGGTCCCATTGAGATTAAGAATTTCTTTGTCCTGGCCTAGATTAGCCTAGTAAACTAGACGCACACTAGTGGCCAAAAATGTTTTGCCTGCCACCATAGGAGCTGCTTGTAGCTGGGCCAGGAATCTGGAGTCTGTGTTGCGAGTTTTTTTTTTTTTTTTAATGGTTGAGGCGGACTTAGCAGGATGATGACACGGCTGCACAATGGTGGAGATAGCAAAACAAGGAAGATCCTCCGTTGCTCTGATTGGTCATAGCGTTGACCTACCACAGCAGAAGCAGTTTGAACTGTTGGCTCCACTCACAACCTTCAGCTTTCCCAATGGTGCCACCCCAGACTATACAATTCATGCTAGTCTGGCCCTCTCTTCTGATTGATCAAATGCCACAGAGATGGGATCTGAAATAATATTGAACTTGAGAAACTAAGACAGAGAGTTGACACAATTGTTTTGGAAATACTGATAAACAAATGTTTGGGTTTGGAGTTGTAATTAAAACTAAAACAGTGGTACAGTAATTGTAATGTCTGTTTCTTTTTGGTCTAACTCAGGATGCAATCACACTATACTAATAATAAAGAGCTGAATGAAGAGGCGGCGGGAGTATGAACCCTGTTCCAGCACCTTGGTTAGGTGGCAGAGTGGATAGCGCTCTTGCCTCACAGCAAGACAGTCCTGGGTTCGATTCCCGGCCCGTGCAGGTTTTGGGTGTCTGTGTGGAGTTTGCATGTTTCTCCCCATGTCTGGATGGGTTTCCTCTGGGTGCTCCGGTTTCCCCCATCAACCCCAAACATGCACATTAGGTTAAAATCCTCCAGCAGGTGAATCTGACCATGAGCCTGGCTCCACATCTGGAGATGGGTCCCCGGGCGCTGCACTGCATCCCACTGCTCCTGACGGGTTGCCCCAGCGGCAACGAAGGATGGGTCAAATGCAGAGGACAAATTTCCCTACGAGGACAATAAAGTTCACCTTAATGGCCCAAAATAATAATAATCTTTCTCGTCTGACAGACAAGGCGCAGAGCCTTCTTGTTCATTTGCTGAAGCTACACATGACCGAAGTTTAGAGATATTGTTTCACCTGAAACTGCAGCTGCTCTGTGTGTGATGCACAGAGAAGGAAGAAGCTGCAGGTTCAACATGCCTCCTAAATAACAGCATTCATCACGAAAGCAAGAACTCTAGAAACAAACTAACCGATGAATGTGAATCTCCCCTACTCAAGCTTTTAGCCACTTTTTTTTTTACAACAATATGAAACAGCATCAGACAGTCCCAGATTTGAGCACTCTGTCTCATGTCCCGTGGATTTTAAAACCATTACTTTATCCCACAACCGCTGTTCGAGTTGTCCTGTCTTTATCACCAGTGCCCCAAAACATGGCACTGGTGGCACTTTTGCTTGAAACTTAAAGGCTTATAGGATTTTTTAAATTACAAACAATGAAAGCGGGAGCAAGTTAATTAAATTGATAGTTGTGGTCCAAACACATTGCTAACTTTCCGTACACACTTCTAAAATTCCATTTCTTCATAGAGATAAGTTTATAAGCAAATTTCACAACTTGGGATCACTGTCACACAAATTCCCACTGTGTCCTGGTTAATGTCTAAAATTGATCACCTAGGTGCAGCGAGATGTCGCACTTTTTCACTATGGTGGACAAAATATTGTGGACAAAAAGTTTGGGTGCCAAAAGGCTCTCTTTCAAAAGTGGAGGGGGCAGGGATTACAGTAGTCGATGTTACGTGATACAAGCTCTGTGTTAGTCTGAGAGAGAATGGAACAGACTCTGGATATGTACTTTAAGTGATGATATTTTTAAAATTCTTTATTTTGTTTTTTTTTTATTTTAAGGAAGGAAAAACAAAACCAAAAAGGGGACACACAACACCACAACACACCAAAGTCACACAAAAACAGAATGGTCTCTCGACAAGAAGAGGCTGTGAAGTCCTTATTAATTACATCAAGAGCCATTAACAAAGTTGTGTCAGTAATTATCCACCTGTGGATTATCCACAAATCAATGGTGCCAGTTATGAAAAAAAAGATCAAATAGTCATGCATTCCCTTCATTGCGGTGACCGATACCACTGTTCACTGTCACTGCACTAGCACTGTCAGCAAAATCCACTTCTAAAACTGTTATTACACATTGCAGTAGGACTCATTTACCAAATGAGTGGGGTTAGAAAAAGGAAGTAAAAACCAAGGTCAGTGCAGCATCCACTGCTGCTCACCGCTGCTCTCAGGATCCCTCTTGTAGATACAAGAGGGATCCTGAGAGCAGCGGTGAGCAGCAGTGGCGCGAACGGTGGCCCTTCTACGGAGATCCGTAGAAGGGCCACCGTTCGCGAAACGGGCTCTCGGGAAGGTGCCCCGGAGCGTTGGTCCCGGGGATGCGATGGTGCGTCTGGGCCATCTCCATTCTGCTTTGCTGGGCGCCCCACCAGGAAACCTTTCCTCTCCAATTCGATGTAAACCGCTTGGGTGCTTCGGTAGGTGCGCACACTGGAGTCCCAATGAATCTGCATGTTTGTGAAGGGGGATTGAAACTTTATGTTCTTTTCTTTAAGAATTTTTTTGATGTGGTTGTATTCTTTACATATCTTGACTATCTCAGTTGGATAGTCATGATCAAAGCCAATGAGACTGGTGCCCACCTTGATTTTCTTCTGCCAAGCCTCCTTTAGGATCAGATATTTGGTCTTGTCCTCCTGGAAGTTTATAATAATCGGTCTTGGGGATGTGTGAGATGGAGGTTTGTCTGCTAGTGAACGATGGGCGCGTTGTATTTTAAAATCCAAATTATCCGGTACCTGGAGGTGTTCTCTCAAGAAGGAATCCACGAACTGTGGAACTGAGCCTGACTCCAGTCCCTCTGGCAGGCCAAAGATTCTGATATTGTTCCTTCGACACCTGGCTTCAAGATCTGTCATTTTACTTAAAACCACAAATGTTTTTTACACATGAGATTGTAAAAATAATAATAGATATAGGACCATTGTTCTCAATATAAAGTATCAGTTTAAAGATGGAAGCTACAGAACATCCATAAAATTAACAACAAAATACATTCATTTCAAAGACAAGATTCTGCTCTGTAGGTTTTAGTGACTTTCATTTGTGTTTGAATTGACTTCAGTGTATAAACCTTTATGATATTAGTATGATTGTTTGAAGAGGAATCTGTTGATGCGTGTTATACATACTTTTGTATAAAGACCTTGCCAACTTCCTTCATGTCAGCTACTGTTATTCTTTCGGTTTTGATCGTTGGAAAGAAGTCAAGAATTTTCAAAGGAAACTCATTTGTCATGCAATGTTTCTCTGAACGATGGCACAAACTGAACTTTGATGTACAAATGCATCTTTATTCTAATTTAGTGGGTTATATGTTGCACTTTTCTTCAAACTTATTTTCTTGGACAGAGGTTTAAACCTGAAGTACCAAACATGAATGAATAATTATTCACTTTCAGGGAACTTCTTATTGGTAAAATCAACTGTGCAAATATCACTCACTGCAAAAAGTGCCCTACTAAAAACAAGAAAAAAAATCTTAAAATAAGACAAAATGTCTTGTTTTAAGCAAAAAAAAATCTGCCAATGGGGTAAGCATTTTTTCCCTGCTAAGAATTCTTATTTTAAGAATATTTTTTATTAAAAAGAAAAATATATTTAAGCAATATATCCTCAAAGAATTGATGAAATTCAGGAAATTATTCTTATGTGACGAAACATTTTGCTAGATTTAAGCAAAATGTTCTAAATTATATCCCTTTTTAAAGCAATATCTACTCAATAAATTGTAATGTTTAAGCAAATTATGCCTAAAATGAGAATAATTTTATTTCTGGTGTGTTTTCTGGTGTGTCTTCTGGTGTGTGAAATGTATGGATATGTGTAAGCATCAGTTCTTAAATTAATTAAAATAAGAAAAAATATTATTTCTTTAATGCTAAAGAAGATTCAAAAAGTGTCTTTCTTGTTATAAGAAATAATGTCATGTTTTTGAGTAATAAAATTCTTCACAAGAAATAGCGAGTTTTTATTTCTCAAAATATTTTTTTTTTTCTCAAGAAAATTTTGCTTATCAAGATGTTTTTACTTTTTTGGGAAAAAATAAGGATTCTTAAAATAAGACTTTTTTTGCTTTCTTAGAATTCACTTTTTGCAGTGCTGGTCTATTGTGTGGTTTGATTCATGAATATTAGCAGACTGTACTATCCAGTGGAGGGTAGAGTAGCCGTTATGTTTTACTCAAGTAAGGCTAACATTACTTGAAAATAATTTTACTCAAGTACAAGTAAAAAGTAGTGACCCAAATAATGACTTAAAGGCCCTATACCTGATTTTCTTTCCTGACGTTTGTATTGCCCTCCTTTTGTAAATTATAAACTCAGACATTTGTGGATATATCACTGTGCATCTAAATCCATTTTCAGGCTACTTTTGTTGCATTTCTTTGACAGTGACCCAGAGAATACATTAACTGAAAATGCTCTGTCAATGACAGAATATTTTGAGTTCTGACTGAAAATTTTAAAGACTGTCCTTCATTTTGACAGATTGAAAATCAAGAATTCAGCTTCCCAATGGCCCTGTGTACGAAACTGTTCCTCAGTCGACTGGAACTGACCCATAGATTCCGCAGTCTCCTCCCTGAATGCATCACCCTGAAGAGACTGTGTGAGACTTTGGTCCTCAACTATCAATTGAATTCACCAACTCCATCTTTCATTATTTGTAATAAAAAAAATAAATCAAGTTACTGCCTTTAAGAAAGAGTAAAACAAAAATGCTACTATAGTACTGTGAGTACTGAGTAACTCTTTAAGCATGAGTGTCATTTGAGTTTCAGTTGTGACATAAATTATGGAAAACAAGACTAACAAGATTAAATAATCCTATTATTTCTCAAAGACAATACCACAAAAATATTTTTTAAATAATAATTTTGAACAAAAAGAAACACAAAACGAATTACACCTAACAGATTTATTCAGAGTACATTTTTTTCACTCAGGTAAGAGTACAGATACTTCATTATAATCTTACTGTTCTGTATGATATGTTACAGCAAATATAACTGAGTACAACCCACCTCTGATACAAACTAACATGAGAGGCCCTCCCAGGAGGCGGAGTATAGCGAATATATTAGCAGCTTCAGCAGAGTCTGTCTACCATTTGACTTCAGACTGGTCGGACTTGTTGCAGAGATGAGCAGGACGTGCACCATAGCCATAGACTTTGGCACTGCGTACAGCGGTTATGCCTACAGTCTGAGTCTAAATCATCAGGACGTGCAGCGAGTGAAGCGATGGGAGCGAAGGGCGGGCGCCGACACGGCCAAAACTCCCACCTGTATCCTGTTCGACGACAAGCAAGAGTTCATGGAGTTTGGATACAAGGCCAGAGATAGATACTTTGAAATATTTAAAAACACAAATAGCTACTACTACTTTAAAGACTTCAAGATGGTGCTGTACAAACAGGTAAGGACACATTCTTTTAGTTCTTTCTGTACTCAACCTAATTTATTTATATGGTTGAAGACATTTGTTGCTTTCGGTTGTACAAGAATTGTCCATCATTTAACTAGGTCAGTGACACGTTTGGTCTGTGGCACGCCACATTTTGATGTTTAGCCTATGCCTTAAAGAGTCATGAATGGAACTTGATTGATTGATCATTATTTTGGTCATCTCATGAACAAAGATACAATTTTAATATAATATAATAAATTGCAACCAAAAAAGGAATAGGCAGAAGCAGTGCTTATTTTAGCCTATCCTATTCTACATATTCAGTTTAACCATCATATTCAACTAAACTGAACTGAATTGAACTGACTCCAGTTATCTGTGCTTACTGTCTCAGTCAGTGGAGAGACTTAGGGTGTATTCAGACCAGGAAAGTCCTTTGGTCCGGACCAAAAGCGGACTTTATTTTTGTCGTTTGGTGCAGTTCGTATTCAGACTGTACTTTTTGCAAGTGAATTATATAACGTAAATACAACTGCGCATGTGACGATTGGCGCTCCCATTGGACAGCAAGGACTAGGGGCGGAGCACAGAGCACAGACCCGGAAATTGAGGAAAACATTGAAGTCCTATGTGCTGCTAGCCTGGCCTTAGCCATCCGTAAACTCCGGTCAATTTTTATTTCCCTACATGTACGTCTGGGTCTGCTCTCAGTGGCTGCGTTAACATCGGTTGAATTGAGTCGGACCATTCAGTGAGCGGGGGAGGCGGGTGTTGTAGGTGACGTCAGGCATATGCAGGAAATGATAATACGGATGGCAAAGGCCAGGCGAGTGATTGAGTAAAATCAGATCCAATCGTTTCAAACTTTAAAAGGAGTTGACTCCTCCCACCTCAAAACGGAGATCAATTGCGTAGGGCCAGACCCTCTGTACGAAATGAGTACAAGGGTATGGTAGGACCAGGCTAATGTGCTGCATTCCTGCTCTGCATATTTGTACTGTTATTACATCATCCAAGCAGTGTTAGCATTAGCAGCAGTGTTAGCGTTAGCAGCAGTTTTTCCCACGGTGTCTTTCTAATCTACGGTGGCTTGTTAAGGCCAAAAAGGCACGTGTATCCTGGAGTTGTTTCGAGGCTGTTTGTATTCAGACATGAAGTGAACGGCACCAGAGTCTGTTTGGAAGTGGCTCGAGACCACCTAAAAAGTGGGTCTCGGTCCGGTTTCTGATCCGCACCAGGATTCGTATGTGTGTATTCACACCTGCATGAAAGGTCCGGACCAGCGGTCCAAACGAACTCTGCAGGTCTGAATACACACTAAATGTCTTTGTTTCCTCAAACCTGCCTTTATTCTCCAGACAATCACAACAGAGTTAGAGATCAAAGATGTGAATAAGAAGTCGATGAGTGCGATGAAGGTGTTCTCTGCTGCTCTGAGGTTCCTGAAGGATGATGCTCTGAAAGCCATAGATAAAGAAACTCAGAACTTGTCCACAGCTCTGTTAGACTTCACCTGGGTCCTGACAGTGCCGGCCATTTGGGACATTCCAGCGCGACAGTTCATGAGGGAAGCTGCAGAGCAGGTAAACATGATGTTTCTGTGTTCCATCAAACGTGTTGTATGAAAGGCCAAAGATTTTACTTCGATCCACCATGACTGAGAGGAATTGTGATTTTAAATATAGCCTCAGACTTAAACAGAGTTGTGTGTTGCTAATGTCCAGGCAGGGCTGGTGTTTGCCTCCACTGAAGATAAACTGGTGATCGCTCTGGAGCCTGAAGCTGCTTCCATCCGATGCAAACAGCTCTCGTCTGAAGATTTCATGATGAATGAAACTCCTGTGGAAATAAACCTGTGTCCTGGAACTCAGTACATCGTTGTTGACTGTGGAGGTGAGAAAACCGCATCAATGCACTGCTCTCATACATATTTGTGCAGTTACTGCATAAGTCACTCTGTGATAACAATCTTGCACTTTTCAGGAGGAACAATCGACATCACAGTCCATGAAGTTCTTGAAGGAGGAGCACTTAAAGAGCTGCACAAAGCCTCAGGAAACGACAAAGGAGGACGGACAGTGGACAGGAAGTTCACTCGGTGCATGAGGCAGTTCTTCTGTGATGGTCTGTGGGAGGAGTACGAGAGAGACCACCCCAAAGAGGCTCAGCACTTCATGGAGGACTTTATCTTCTTTAGACAGGCCGACCACTCTCATGTACGACTGTTAGACTTTTTCAGAGAGTTCAAAGATTTAGTTCAAGAAAAGCAGAGCAGAAATGATGTGCTGTTCAACCCAATGGATGGAATGACCTTCCACTGGATTAAACAACCAAATTCAGAGTCTTACTCTGCCAAACTGGAGATCTCTGAGCATAGAATGGGGAGTTTCTTCCACGAGAGTCTAGTCCACATCACTGACAGTCTGAATTACATCATGAACAATCTTGGTGACATCAGCTACATCCTGTTAGTGGGAGGGTTATCATCAAGCCATATTCTACGCCGACATGTTCAGAAAGAGTTTGGTGATCAGACCAAAGTGCTGTGTCCGAAAATCCCACAGGAGGCTATTCTGAAGGGAGCGATAATGTTTGGACGAGACCAGTCAGTGATCAGGTCCAGAAAGAGCGCGTTCACTTACGGAGTGGCAGTAGCTCAAAGATTTGAGTCTTCCAAACACAAATCAGTCAATTTTACAAACGCAGAAGGTGATTGGTGTGATAACATTTTCTCACAACTGGTTGGAATAGATGAAGATGTGGGCTGGAATCAGACAAAAGTGTTCACATATTTTCCTGTACAAAGTGATCAAACGCAGATGAGGCTGCCATTCTATCGAACAGAGAGACAAACAGTCATGTATGTGGATGACTGGGGAGTGGACGGTCCAGTTGCGATATGTCTAGTTGATATGCCTGACATTGCCAAAGGAATGAACCGCCAGGTCAAACTTGAAGTTTATTTTGGCTCCACCGAAATAAAAGCAAAAGCCACTGACCTGGAATCTAATTCTACAATGTCAGTCACAATAGATTTCATAACTAAACAGTGAAACATTGAAAAAGAGATGATCAAACCCAGATCACTTAGAATCAGACTGTGAGACTAGCACAA
The DNA here is from genome assembly GCA_900303255.1 of Lesueurigobius sanzi. NCBI lineage: Eukaryota > Metazoa > Chordata > Actinopteri > Gobiiformes > Gobiidae > Lesueurigobius > Lesueurigobius sanzi. The sequence continues at coordinate 9,216 of OMNZ01089037.1, forward strand.
GAGTGTCTTTTTCGAACAAATGTGAATGCACTGCAGTGAATGAAATTGTCATGGATAAAAGTCAAGGATAGATTGAAAAGTAGTTCACAAACATTTTAGCCTGTTCTCTAAACTACAGCCTACGCCCGCAAAGACGGATTTCGACAGGGATTTTTTAAGAATCTCTTTTTCAGGGCAGTCCTGGTCCCAGAGGGAATCCTATTGTAAATGTTTGCTGTCATATGCATGGACATGTAGGATTTAGATGAGGAAAAATGCATTTGACCAAATACTCAAAGCCTAAAAGTAGAAACAGCAACAACAACTTGATCATATTAAACCAAGCACTGACCTGTTTTGGCGTCAGTGCTGTATTCTGTGAGAATGGCAACTTAAATTGGAGCTAAATATGTAGCAGCTAGCTTGGTAGCAAGGTTGGAGACTCACAAAAAACATGTATTTCTTGTTTGAAAGGCATTCAGTCAGCTCTAACACCAGGGGCCAGTTGTTCAAAAAATTTAATCTGGATTAAAATGATCTGGATTTGGAAATCCTATTCTTTGCTCCAGGATCAGCTCCGTCTCACTTTTATGACAGTTTTTCAAAGCAACATTGGATTGGATCATCCTGATCCAGATACACAGTTTTCAAGATGACCAAATCTGGATTACCAGTGCTCTAAATGGGATAACATATCTCAATGTGGGCCACCAGCTAAAGAACAACAGGTAGAAGAGCCAACATGGGGTCACTTTATGGGCCCGATCTTGCAGTACCTAGGCGCAGGTTGCAGGTCGTAGAGCGCACTCTGCTGGCGCTGTGAGTGGGCTGGGCTGTGCCACCATTGGTCAAAACCCATAACCAATCAAAGAGGGCCTCCTCTAGGCCTCCAAAATCCTAAACCTCCTGCAGCCCCACCCCCAAGCACGGTTCAACTATTTCAACAGAAACAATTTGTGTACGAATAATACAAATTTTAATAAATGAAAGAAGTTGATATACCTCCATGAATAATTCTAGTTAAGCAATTTTAAATATTTGAGAACACAAAGCTGGAAAATAAAGTTTGTAGCCCTCTGTAATTATATATTGTATAGTATATTTATTTTTACAATATACAATATTCACTCTTTAAAATGCACTAGAAATAATTGTTTTATATTATACATAGAGATGGGAAATAACCATAATTATTAGCCTAAAAAGCTGGTAGGTGCGTGATGCGGCGGGGCAGAGTCACTGTGTATCCAAACAAATGTGGTTGTTAGGCCTACAGTCTATATTAGAATATTTTGTTCAATTACACAACTAAAGTGCGTGGCCAGACAAATACAAGCCCATACTTCGCAATAAAAAAGTTAAGCTGTAATCAACATGAAAGATATAATGACTAAACAATGTCAGTATCTTAATAATAAAATGAAACGAAATGAATGAATAAATCAAGCCTTTATTAAGGAACATAACACTAGGCTCTACAGCATCGCAACATCGCAATA